>JAOBRF010289417.1:0-11501 GCA_027575005.1 Sphenopus marsupialis | reverse complement strand
CCCTCTTGAATGCCTGAAGACTGGATTTACTGCGTAATTCCTGGCTTATCTTGCTCCATATAGTAGGGCCTAAGTATCTGATACTGTGCTTGCCAGACTTAACAGTATTATATCTTGGAACAGTAAAGTCACTACGTAAGTTATAATGCTTAATGGTGATGACGATGAAAATAATGGCGATGAAAAAGATTATGATCACGATGATGATGATGATGATTATGATGATGAAGGTTTTAATGGTGATGATAGTGACGGTGATACTGATGACTATAATGAAAATGATAGCGGTGATGATGAAAACAATTATAATGACAATGATGATGAAAACGATACGATGATGGTGATGATGATAATGAAGATTTAATGATGAGGATGAAGATTATGTCGATGATGATGATGATGACGATTATGATTGCGATGATGGTTACGTCGATGTGTCAACTACTGTACTGTTTTTAATGTATTTTAAGATGATGACTCACCTTGGCATGAATTAAGGTGATAACCTTGATTTGGGTTTTTTACTTTGTCTTCTGTTAGAGGGATTTCTAAAAGTTGCATTGTTCGGTCCAGCAAGCCGTGAATTACCTGATGAAATCGATTGTTATTTGAAAATATTAACTCAAGTCCGAGCATGTTGGATGCTGTGACTTGACTAACGTGGGAAATCTATCTAAAGTTCTACTGCCCTACTGCCTTTTCAACTCTTCTACTAGCTGCTAAAAACACCCCGACATGGGGAAATGTACTGCCGCCACCACAATATTTTCATTTTGTTCTATAACCACTGATTTTCAGCACACCCCCCAAGTAACTGATTTCACCCCAACTCTTATTCCTGCCATCTAATAATTATTAATTTCTTCTCTGGTTTTCACTGATCTGCTCTCGAATTCTCCCAAACGTTTGCTTGATTTTCACCAGGCTGTGAAAGCACGAAAACATGTTTTATTTCTTAAAAGATCATTTACGCATTACAAATTCATATAATTATTATTAACTTGGGTTGACTTGCAAAGGAATAGGACAACCTAACTTTTCTTACCTCAAAACCTGGAGTCTTGTTGTAATTTACAGCGCAGAATCGGCGACGATTTCTGGCACCCACATCTTGAAAAAACGTAATATTAAATTGGTATCTTCTAATATGACGATTTTATGGGGGAAAGAGAAGGGCTGTTTAGCTTTTTTTCTTTATTTTAAAAGGTTTAATTTTATTTATTATACGACCTTGCAATTTCTTGCATTCTGATTGGTTGACGTGCGATCTGTCAAAATGCGTATTCGGACAGGTTTTCCGGATGTTTTGATTCAGAAAATAACTTACAAAATAAATTTAAAAAACGACTTTAAAGTATTTACGAAAATTTCCGAACACTTCCGAAAATTTTCGAAAGTCTCCAAAAATGCGTAAGAAACAGTTTTTAAACATTTCCGAAGATATCCGAAGATATCCGAAAACTGTTGGATGGTTTCGATGATTTCCGTAGACGTAGGCATAGGGTTAACTACCCGAAGTAAACAAAGTCATATAATAAACGATTTATTAACCTCGTTTGCTCAGTCTGTATGTAAAAATATTAGACCTCGTTTTTTTTTGTATGAACCTCGCTGCGTTCGGTCCGTACTGTCAAGTCCACGGTCTGATATTTTCCCATACAGACCTCGCGCTCGGTTAATAATCTCTTATTATTAATCATCCTGCTGGGCCCTGCATTGGCTTTAACGCGTCACCTCATCAAAACGCAAAACCTTCCCTCTCACCTTTCGTATCGTCTTTAAGTACTATATCAGAAATCTCGAACAATTTCAGTGGCAACGGCATTTTACGGTTACAGTGAAGTGTCTTTAGTACCCCTGGTAACAACGTTGTCCTAGCAACCTGCAATAGAGCGGTATCCAAGCAATTAGTATGTAAATACACATCACCGTACTAAAGCCTGGTCTCTCATCAGATTAAGGCGGGATCAAACAGTGAGTTTCTTCTCTCACGGACGTTTAATCACAAATTCTAATGCAAATTCTTATAAACTCTTAACTTAACTTTGAATATGTTCAAAATGTCCATATGAGTCGACGAGAGTTATTTTTTTGTTTGATCGCGTAAATGAGAGTTGATGAGAATTCTAGCTGTTGCGCGCAGTGCAACCATTATTTAAACGGTTTATCAGCAGAAACAGTTCAACACCTACTTGAAATTCAAGAGTCTTGGGATTGGCAATGTGCACAGCCTTAGTCTCGTGCAGTGGTTTCTTGAGCTTCTCGGACACGTCATCTCTAGAGCACTGGAACGATAGGACAACAGGGATCGCATTAATGCAAAAATCATGCACTTTTAAGCAAAATAATTTGAAAAAATGCATTTTGCAAAAAGTTATGCGTCCTGGAACGCAAAGCAGAGAAAGATTTTGCTCGTTTCAGAACTGTTTCGTCTAGTTTTCTGATTTTGCATATTATAATATCTATCTAGTAAGCCTTGTTGCCTACATAGAGCTGTATATTGCATAGATTAAAGGTAGTTGAAGTACAAACCTGGTGTCTGAGTATTTTTATCAACTGATTAGCGCAAGAATGTTTGTAATATTAGTTGTATGAACTTATATAGGACTCAGAGAAAAAAATTTAGACCCTGTAAGTCAGGAGCACCAAGGGGTAACAGGATTAAACGCAGAAATTTCTAATGCTATCCCTGGACAATTAACCTATATTTACCTCAAGTAGCATATCATGTGGTTTGGCATACTTCACTGCAAAAAAGAATCTTAGTCTTTTTCTTTACGGGGCTTCGAAGTAGCAAAATTTAACGTATTGGTGCAAAGTTACGTTTGCTTCGTGTGCCTAGGTTTGTGACGCAATTAAATCACAAAAATCAATTATGAAACTCTTTTTTATAAAATATTCTTTCCTATCATCAAAATTTTTCGTGGGGAAAAACAACTCAAATCATGTCACTCACACTAATATTAACGTATATATCAAAGAATAAATCTGCTTGTTTAAAAGGAGCTAAGGTGTCTTGATAAAAAATCTCGTTTTTGCACTCATCTAAATGTGAATTTATGAATTACCATAAAGAAAATATACAATGTATTGTAAGAAAAGTTTGGGTATTTTAACTAAATTTCCCAATAGAAGGAATGATTATGGTCCACACGTGTCTCAAAAACACGCCACATTCCCTCAACCTACCAGTGCAAAGTTCAAAACTTCGGTGAAACCTGCTTGAGCTATTTCTTGTCTCAGTAAGTCACAAAGACTGTTTAACTTGAACTGAAATAGAAAGTTGACTATTAAACAACTACAGTTAACATTGAACAAGCAAACATTATCAATAAGAGAATCTATGAAGATAATAAAGAGTAATTAATGGCAGGCGTAGACTGTGTCTTTGCAAAAACCAACCAAAAAAAAAATTTGCTATCAGGTTGTTGGGTGGTATGGTCTTACATGGTTTGCTATTGTGTTGGTTGTTGATATGGTCATACCAGCTTTACTATCGTGTTGGTGGGTGATGTGGTCATACCTGGTTAGCTATCATATTGGTGGGTGGTATGGTCATACCTGGTTTGCTATCGTATTGGTGGGTGGTATGGTCATACCTGGTTTGTTATCGTATTGGTGGGTGGTATGGTCATACCTGGTTTGCTATCATATTAGTGGGTGATGTGGTCATACCTGGTTTACTATCGTATTGGTGGGTGGTATGGTCAAAACTTGTTTGCTATCGTATTGTAGGGTGGTGTGGTCATACCTGGTTTGCTATCGTATTGGTGGGTGGTATGGTCATACCTGGTTTGTTATCGTATTGGTGGGTGGTATGGTCATACCTGGTTTGCTATTGTATTGGTGGGTGATGTGGTCATACCTGGTTTGCTATCGTATTGGTGGGTGGTATGGTCATACCTGGTTTGCTATCGTGTTGGTGGGTGGTATGGTCATACCTGGTTTACTATCGTATTGGTGGGTGGTATGGTCAAAACTGGTTTGCTATCGTATTGTAGGGTGGTGTGGTCATACCTGGTTTGCTATCGTATTGGTGGGTGGTATGGACATACCAGCTTTACTATCGTATTGTAGGGTGGTGTGGTCATACCTCGTTTGCTATCGTGTTGGTGGGTGGTATGGTCATACCAGCTTTACTGTCGTTTTGGTGGGTGGTGTGGTCATACCTGGTTTGCTATCGTATTGGTGGGTGGTATGGTCATACCTGGTTTGCTATCGTATTGGTGGGTGGTGTGGTCCTACCTCGTTTGCTATCGTGTTGGTGGATGGTGTTGTCATACCTGGTTTGCTATCATATTGGTGGGTGGTATGGTCATACCAGCTTTACTATCGTTTTGGTGGGTGGTGTGGTCATACCTGGTTTGCTATCGTATTGGTGGGTGGTGTGGTCATACCTGGTTTGCTATCGTATTGGTGGGTGGTATGGTCATACCTGGTTTGCTATTGTATTGGTGGGTGATGTGGTCATACCTGGTTTGCTATCGTATTGGTGGGTGGTTTGCTATCGTATTGGTGGGTGGTATGGTCATACCTGGTTTGCTATCGTATTGGTGGGTGATGTTGTCATACCTGGTTTGCTATCGTGTTGGTGGGTGGTATGGTCTTCACCACGTTATTGTACCCATAAGCAATGGCAACATCTTCCACGATGTCACAAAAGTGGATCACATTTACACTGTGTTAAGGACTGAAAACCACTCGCACGAAAATAAAATCCCAACATGGGTGGGCCTCGTGCAGTAACTTGTAACTACTAATAACGGACAAAACAGCTACACAGCGGGCTTATCCACCTTCAATACATATTCAGGATAGATATCTTTGTGATAAAGATCTGGCAATCAGCAGTGCACGTAAAACATTTGAAAAACAGCACAACTTTCTTCCACTAGTAAGACATTTTTCAACAGTATTTACAGATATCTTCTGTTACATGAGTGATTTTGTGCCAATTTTGTTAAATTATATTATATGTTAAAAGAAAAAAGTTAATGTATGGAAAACATGTAAAGAGTTAGCTAAAAATTGACATAAAGTTGTTGATGGCATTTTCCCATATGATATAGATGACTTCCCAACTTTGTGCCTCAGTGCTGGCTTAATCTAAAATGCCAAAAAACTTAGGAGAGTCCACTCAAATAATCATTGTTGTTTTGTGAACTCAAACATGAGCACCACTCTATCCGTTGCTGATCATT
The DNA here is from genome assembly GCA_027575005.1 of Sphenopus marsupialis. Taxonomy (NCBI): domain Eukaryota; kingdom Metazoa; phylum Cnidaria; class Anthozoa; order Zoantharia; family Sphenopidae; genus Sphenopus; species Sphenopus marsupialis. The sequence goes on along the minus strand of JAOBRF010289417.1, from coordinate 6,300 downwards.
CACGTATGAATGTGGAGGTGATTTGAGATGGGCAATTTTCCAAACATGACAAGCATTACGGCCAGCACAAGTGCTTCCAAAAAAGATTTGGTGTCTTAAAAGAAGAAAAATTTGTTCGATGTTGATGTATATTAATCTATCTAAAAACTTTAAAATTTGTTGAACCCAAGTTTGTTGAACCCAAATTTGTTGTTACCAGCCGTGGTCAGTTATCAGTATGACTCGTCTAACAAACAAACAAACAGCTTCGGTGTTCCCGAGAACTTAATCAAGTAAAGTGTAAGCATTATAACACTTGTGGGATGTGGCTTAGAACGTTAAAATAACACTGAAACATGTTCTGCACATGCGTGCTAGTGGTAACTTGCAGTCAGTTCTGGAGGACCCTACAATGGCCGTACAGGTGACAAAAGCTGAAATTCTCTTTGCTGTGAGGAAGCCTTCTCTTACAGTACATCAGCTACTGTGCGTTTACTTCACGGCAAAAATCGACTTTCACGCCAAGATCTAAGCCGTCGAGCGATTAAACATTAGCCTCTGGCTAGGAAGAATGGGCAACCACTTCCTTCGCAATTGACGTTAAATAAAGTATTTATTAGATGTTCTTTTGGACGCGTAAAAAAACAGGTGCTGTTTATTGGTGTATTTTGTAACTGTTTTTACTTATCAAAGGATATCTGCTCTCGTTGGTGGAATTTCTACCCTCAATTTCTGTCCATCCTCTACAACTTCTGCCTGAAGACACATTCGCGTTAACAAAGAAGCGATCTTCTCTGCACTTTCACTGCAAGTCAAAGATAAAAATTTCTTATTATAAGTTCATTTATATAAAAATACCCTATTGGGCTGAGAGTGCCTGCATATTCAATTCATGGGAATAACTTAATAACCCATGGTTGAAAAATCTAATTATATTAATCTTAGTAGGGTAATTACAAGCTTGGATTTAAAGCGTCAGAGAAGCGATCTTCTCTGCACTTTCACTGCAAATCAAAGACAAAAAATTTCTTATTGGGCTGAGAGTGCCTGCATATTCAATTCATGGGAATAACTCGATAACCCAAGGTTGAAAAATCTAATTATATTAATCTTAGTAGGGTAATTACAAGCTTGGATTTAAAGCGTCAGAGCAACATAAAGGGTAAACCCTCCTAACACCAGCTTCCATACACCTTATTTCCCAATCTTGGAAAGTTCTCGCTCGCACTTTTTATAGACTTTTCACAGAGTTAAACTACTCCTAATTTAGCTTTAATCTCCAGAAAAAAATGTGCGCAAGGAAAGTGTGAACAATTACGACTGCATTTTCTTACTTGATGCCAATTTTCTTGTTGGTGTCTTGGACTGAAATAACTTCATACCGGTATTGCAGCTCCTAGGAAGACACAATTTATAAGTTGAGAATTCACAGTTTTCACTTGATCTTAGCTCAAAGACACAACTCAGTGGTCATGGATGAGAGTTTAAACTCACGACCTTAGGGTTACAAGTCAGATGTTGTTCAATTTTACATGATTTTGTTTTTAATCTTCAGTTAGACAACAATTCCTTAGGTATTCCACGTCAATAATATATACAGTTTTTTAAGTTACTGTATGCGTTACCTAATGATAGGTAATACGCTTATCAACTCCATTTGCACTTGAAGAAATTACCGAATTTTCTCATATTGTAAAATTAAAGAAAAGATTTACATTTTCAGAATGCGATTACGGTTATCGTTTGGTTTGTTATTCATTTTCAGAAATTTCAGTCAGGTAAGGTAAGGTGTTTTATTAGATTATTTTACAAAGGCAGTCATTGGACTGATATAGCAATACATTATCAGTAAAACAGAAGTGCAGAAGAACAATTGAGCCTCATCCAACGTAACCATATTTTAGTTTCCTAAATTCTACCTGAACAAGGCTTCGTATTGTGGTTAACATCCAACAGTTAACCACTTGAAGTTGAATTTAGTTAATTTAGTCGCTGATTAAGTTATATCAGTGTTTGAGCCAGCATGGAAAAAGGAACTGGGACAACAATCTGATCATATATCGCTGACTGATAATTTGACTCAGGGTTGTTGTTTTTGAGAATGAGAAAGTATTCAAGTGCTTTGAAAGGTAAAGCCTGAAACTTCTCGGCAATTTATTGTTTATTTACATTATAGAAGCTCAAAAAATCAGTTGAACAATGAGAGGAGACTGGAGGAAAAAAATAGAGTGCCCAAAAAAACGAATGGATGTAGCACTGCCCGTTTTGGACAAGCTACACCGTAGAACACATGATTTGCTGCACTATGGGTAATGGAGAGGACGCTATATTTCAAAAGAGAGCTTTTTGTCATTTTGCTGACACTCTGCTATAATACGTGGAACATTGTATCTGTGCACTGTTCATACCCATGGCGCAACTTTGTCATCTGGACTTGATTATTCAACCTATTTGGGTTACTTGCCCATACATACACAGTTTTTAATATCAAAAAGTATGTTCCAAGTTACTAACTACTAAAGCCCCGCGCAAACGGTTTCAACATTTGCTTCAACACCTATTCGATTTTATCGAACGGTGTTTATGAATGTTGAACGATACTAAATACCTTGTGGGCAAATGGTTTCAACATTTGTTTCGATTTTGTTTCAACAAAACTGCGTGAGAAGTCTGGTATTCAGTACCAAGCACCGACCGATTGTTTCCGTAGACGAGGATTGTTTTCGTTTCCTGATCGAGGAGGCCTGGCGTTTGTTCGATAATGTTTAAAGATCCGCGCAAACGGTTTCAACAACCTTCAACATTTTCGAGAACAAAAGAAAAATCGAAAGAATGTTGAAGCAAAGTCTAAACCCTTTTAAACATTTTCGACATCCTTTCGACTTCGTTTCAACATGTTTCAACATGTTAAAAGCGGGTGGCAAACGGTTTCAACATTGTTGTTCGATAAAATCGAATGGATGTTGAAGTAAATGTTGAAACTGTTTGCGCGGGGCTTAAGACTGTCTGAGGAGACACTCTAGTAGAAAGGAAAACTAGTAGAAAGTGTTAGAGTACTGCCTCAGTAGCTGCACTTACTGGGTACGTGACAACAGTACCGTCTGGTTTTTCCACCTCGGCCGCTTCCACCCTAAACATAGCAAGAAATGTTTACATTTTTCTCATGAAGAAATCAAGAATCGTTTCCACGTTTTATTCATTTTTATAGCCTGTTTCACATATAAATTGCAGACGATCGCTGGCACCACCGCAGAAATCACTCAAGCAAATAACACAGACCAAAGTTAGTAGAGTGGACCGGTTAGGAAACTTAACAAACTGCGAAGAAGATTACAATGTTTCTTTGTTTCATGTGGTGTGCACGGTCACGGTTATGATCTTTTGTTCTAGGTGTGATGCCTCGTTAGTCTATTGGTCATCTGCTCATTTACATCTCAAAGCCTTTTGTTGTCTGTGCACGGTGTCATATTTCAATAGAAAAAAGGAGAACAAAAACATATAACAAAGAAAGTCATCAAGTTTCTTAACCAGTCGACTCTACTAACTATGCACAGACCAAGTATTCACATACTGTATGATCACTATCAACAGCAGCTATGGGTTGAAACTGAATCAGTGGTAATACAAATGTAGCACAGCATGTAGTCATTCAACATGGACGTGATTGGTGGAGAACTTTTGTTCACAACTGCAGAATTCTATTCACATGTTATTATCGCTCCTGATTGCAGTGATAGAACATGGTTCTATTTCTGCGATCATACAGTATGCAATCACACACACGATTGCAGAGCAGTTCACATCTAATCGCACTGAACCCTCACACTGAAAAGATGAATGAGCTTGCTTAAGGAACTCTTTGATTATTATGTTTAACTCCCGCGAGAGCCTCCGTCAATATAAATGCCAAACTAAATTCTGAAGTGAAACAGCGTGATAACATCAGTCAACAATGTTATTGAAAGATACAGCGAATAATATATTAACATCTACAGTAGCTGTAACACCAGCTTAAATGTACAGTATGTAAACAACATTTCTCACATATGATATTTTAAACTTAAAAATTGCCATTTTTGTCTGCACTTTTCCCAATTTTTAAATTGGGAAAACGCGTATAAGAATTGGATGTTTCAGCGTATAAAAAATGGATGTTTCAGCGTATAAGAAATGGACATTTCAGCACTTACACGAAAGGCTCTTGGCAATAAACACTGAACATTGTAACCAGAGTGTCCAGCACAATCTTTGCCTGCAGAACAAGAGTATTGGTTAAACGACAAACGATGATCATGAGCAAAATAATCTAACTCTCACGAGATAATAGTTGAGTTACACAGACTCAAGGTGCCAAATTAGGAGTTTTTCTAACTAGCCTTTGACCAGCCAAGGATAGATTGCAGCTGGCCCAAAATGAAACTGACTGCACCAAACGATAAAGCAAAATCATGTAAGTTGTATCATGGGATCGTTGGTCAATCAAGAATACATAGTTTTTTTTACGTTTGTTCATGATCTTAAAGCTTCATTGATTCTCAAAACAAAAGATAAACACAGAAAATGTTTACAATAGTAAACAACGGTTTGTAATGATAGAACAAAAATTAATGTTTCACTATATCAAAACTTTCAACAAAAAATGCTCTAAAACTTAACCAGCTATGTCGGCTGGTTATTTGTGAGTTTTTGATAATGATTACCAGCCAAGAACCAAAACCAGTTTTTCTCCATTAATTTTGCATCCTGATAGTATTAGATTTTCACCTTATGTAGGTCTGTTGCAGTACTTTCAATAAACACATTCTTCGTTTGTAAAGTGATCTTTGAATGTTCACCTGCACAAAATGAAAGTAAGCATTAATTTTTAGATTACAAATCGAATGTGCTCTTGAGATCTATCTGTCACCAAATGTTAGATTATAGACACCTTCCCAGTTGCAGTACTTTCAATAAACACATTCTTCGTTTGTAAAGTGATCTTTGAATGTTCACCTGCACAAAATGAAAGTAAGCATTAATTTTTAGATTACAAATCGAATGTGCTCTTGAGATCTATCTGTCACCAAATGTTAGATTATAGACACCTTCCCAGTCGATGATAATAGCTCTTATTAAATTTTCAACCCTAAATATTGCAAATTTTCTAGAGTTCTGATTGGTTCGCTCAATCTCAGTTATCAGCTCATATACTGAAAGACCTTATATTATGGAAAGTGTTGCCAAGCTGAAAAATTTGATAAAATGTGACAAATTAAAAGTATCAAAGATTTCAGAGAGCTCATTAAATTTTATAAAACAATTATTCTGTTCAAGCTTCTTGGATATGAGAAGATTTATAATCAACTCAGTGTTTGGCGCCTTGGCTATTTACCATCTTATATCCAACACATGCTCCTGGAATAACTATTAATTATTCCAGTTTTGAAAGTTGTTATTATTGTGTAGCGATTTTCTGCATGCAAATAGATGGAAAGGAGGTTACTGGGCCAATTGCAGTAATTTTGTATGAGTTTTCACCCGATAGCCTCAATACAATTGCTTGATGATAATGCTGATACACTCTACAATGGAGTTTAAAATTCAGCAAACATGCAGTTCAAGTTTGCTTTGTAGTTACAATATGATATACAGATTGTATATCACAAAATTTAATAAAAGGTTTTGTGCTCAGGAGTAACAGTAGATCGTGTTGTATGATCATCTGGGTTACATGATGTTGTGTGGTATTCCAACAACAGACAAGGAACAGTCTACAAGTCAGATCAAATGCTCTGACTGTACAACTCATTTGGAGAGATTTGCTGAAAATATCAATACTAGACTCACTGAACACAATGAAGCAACTACTCTAAAATTAATGACGACTCCAACAATCGCATTGCTGATCATCACTGAGTCACAAACCATACAATCGAATGGGACTGTGCCATATTCAACTTACAGCATTAACTATATTTTCATCGACTAACTCTGGAAAGCTGGATTACTAACATAGAACAGACTCCTCTTAACAAATGTCAACAATTACCAGTGCCCTACAAATTACTTATTCATGATAAAAACAAAAACAATGAATGAAACAGAACAAGTTAAACCTTAATTCATGGGTCGAAAGTAACTATTCACAAAAAATTACTTGAGTTCTAACAGCCAATCATGTCACATCATTTGACCCAAATTTTAGATAAAGTACAAGGAAGATGAGGTTTTTTTGTATCATTTAAAGTAAAAAAAAAAATAAAAAAATTGCGAAGGAAGTGGTTGCCCATTCTTCCTAGCCAGAGGCTAATGTTTAATTGCTCGACAGCCCAGATCTTGGCG
>JAOBRF010288307.1:0-11511 GCA_027575005.1 Sphenopus marsupialis | reverse complement strand
ACTTTATGAAAATCATCAACTTCAAAATGTTTTGAAACAATGAACATTTCCTGAATCTACTCACCAAAACAAACAAAGTGAATGTTAACTTTATTGGGCTTTGACCAACGGTTCAAAAGTTAGGTCATTTTTGGTTTATATCAAATTGGGTTTTGGTAAGAAAAGGGTTAACTTATGAAGCCATCCATGCAGACATTCTACTCAATAAGCCAGTAAAAAGCATCAAGTTTTCAAGAGCTTTTAAAAAATACATTGATTAGATGAAAATTTGTTTAAAACCCAGGGCTGGGTTGTTAATTCAAAGGCTGGTTAACTTTAACCCTTGGTTAAGCCAAAATTCAAGCAGTTTCTTTTTTAAGGAAAGATTCCCGGTTCTTATCAAATACTGTTCAGATTTTTTAAGTAAAAGGTTTGCTAGTTCCAAAATTACAGCTCAAATCAGGTTGTACAAAGTTAACCATCGGTTAGTGCTAACCGGCTTTTAGTGACCAACTGGGCCCAGAACGTGCAATTTGAACTTCTTATTAAACATTAGTAGCTGAATAGAGCGTTCAAAATCGAAACAGTGGTCACAACAAAACATAATACGATGAACGTAATTGCTTTCAGAAGCGCCTGAATTATATTGTATTAAAAGCAAAAGTAAACCACTTATATATAATTGTTATTTTTAAAACGTAAATGCAATAACATCTACTAGGGAAACATACTTGTTCCAGATTGAAGGAAAGTCGCTATTTCGAGGACATCCCCTCGTATCCTTTAAAAGAGGCCCAGCAAGACGGAGCACATCTTCGTTGGTAAGAACACGATAATCTTCGTGTTTTCTAGAAGAGCACGATAATCTTCGTGTTTTCAAGAAGAGCACGATAATCTTCGATAAGCCCTCCTTCCGATCGTGCTGCCATAGTCACTGGAGCAAGTTCGTCTAGGTCCTCATTCGTTTCTTAGAATTGTTCGTCGTCGCTCTCAGCAAGCGGCTCGTTCTGGTGAGTTTCTGCTTCCCCTTCGATTATTTCATTGAATCGGAATGTTCTGATTCCGAAACAAAAGAAACTTCACTTAATTCATCGCTTAAATCATTCTCCTCGCTGCTCATTTTGTTCAATCGATCTACATCCTGGTTGCAAATGCACTGACGTCGCAGACCCTAAATTCGTCCCCAGTCTCCTGTCGCATAGTTTTGGTAAAATCGCGCTTGCAAGCAAAAAAATTGCAATTTTAACTAGCGGAGGTTAAAGAGCGATGGTTTTACCCTTTATTCCGCAAAAAGAAAACGTGTTGTAGGCACTTTAATGAAGAAAATGGCGGTTAAAGGTTCTTAACTTAAGAGTAAAAGAGGGCAAGCTAGGGTTTGTCATCACTCGAGCGCTGAAACGATGTGAACTTCTCATATGCATGATGGAATTCAACATAATCTACTCAACGGCAATTTTGAGTCAAGACAAGGGTTAATTAGTTGCTTTTGCTTCTTATTGATGACAAATGGCATACATTATCAAGCAACACAATTCAAGAATTGTTAAGAAAGAACTGATCAGTTAAAAAAATGCAGATGTAATTGCAGAACAGGCAAGGAATGCCCAACGAATGGAAAACGCCTTAAAAAGTGTATTGTTTACAAAGCGAAAGTTGAGACATCTAACAGCATGAAAATCTATTACGGCGTATCACTGAGAACGTGAATTTAAGACGTGGAAGTGAATCTCGAGAATGTTTGAGCACTGTCTTTTGGATGTTCTTTCAGAAGATAGGTTTTACGGAGTTTGTGATCTTGAATAAAGTTATTTGTCTATGTGAGTGTTTTGTCATGTTTTTGAATGGGAGAAACCATTCCCGCGATCGACCTCGCTCGAAAGTGATATATTGAGTATTGCGTTAGTACAAAAATGTCAAACAGACTCACTCGCACGTCGATTCAAACTGATAATACTTCAGCTCAAATCTACAAACTGGCACGAGTAAGGCTACAATGTACCCTCATGTTTAAATGGGAATAGGGCTTTTGCAGCAAAGGTCACGTCATGGTACAAAATATGCCAAACTGGAGGGAAAAAGAATGTGCCAGACTCCAAAACAAAACATAATAGCGTGGCTATACTAAAAAAAGAAGTTTTACCCCACGTGATTCGGACAAAGAGAGGCATGTTGCAGAAAAAAGTGTGCAGAAAAAGTAGCAATTTTGTAATTTTAAGAAACGAATTACTTGTTAAACTTCAAATTAAATGGTTGGTTGAAAATATTGCGTTAGAAGCCACTCGATTTTATTTAGCTGGTTTGTTTGTCCGAGTCGTGACGAACTAACTGCGCTGCGATATTGACTAAAAAAGTGTGATTTTTTCTTTGATTTACATTCCCCAACGGATTCTTTTTACGCGCTTTGCCGTCCAGTATGGTGCATTTTGTACCACGTCACCAGCTTCAAAGGCCTATTAGAAGTATTGAGGAATTTCTGGTAGAGTTCCATGACTTCTGGTTGCTCGTTGGCACTTAGCAGTAGTTATAACTGGTTTATAACCATAACCACCTTTTGCAATCTCTCACACCTCTCTGAATAAAATATTGAAAACGCATCCACCCGTATGGCCCCATAGGGATTTCTAACTTCTTTAAAGAATCATTTCAGTATTGCATATAACAAATCTTAATTTATTTAACAGCAATAAAAGAATTAGCTGTGAATCTGAATCCAAGGCCGCCTCTTGAGGGCCGGAGCTAAGGCTGTGTACCAGAAATATTTTATAATAAGAGACGGCCGAAGCGGGAATTTCAAAACTTTTTAGACATCTAGTTAGTAAGTTATATTTGACCAAAGAAATTTTTATCACGAAGTGCTTCCAGAGGTATCAAGTGAAAGCTTAGGGATGGGGCTTTCAGCCCAGATATGCGTTTTTGTTTAGATGTTATGAAAAACCGAAAAACTGACTTTTAATTGAGACATTACGCAGTTTCCATACAAATGAAGACCGAATTTTGGATGTTTTGAGAAGCCATTTGACCAAAGAAAATCTTTTTTTATAAAACACTACGGACTTACTTGTAACTCGCAGATTTATTTTGGTGATTGACCAGAATTGCATTGTTTTCTCTTATAAATGACTGAAATCATTGCCCGTGATGAACTCATTTTGTATGCTAATACAATGCAAATGACGTCATTTGTCCGGCCATTCTGCCCTACAAGCATTTTTCGAGTGTAAGCCCTATTTCCGATAGCAGTTTTTGCCTTGTGGAATTGTCCAGAATTCCAACAATAATTCCGTCCTTTATGAGGGACGAGGTCAGCTCTCCGAACGAGCAATTCTTTGTCGAAGCTAGCAGTGCTCATCAATGCTTTCGTTACTACCTTGTGAGCGCATATTAAACACATATCGCCTGACTTTTCATTTACTACTCCTCTGCAACAATAACGGCATGTGCTCATCGGCTCTTTTGAGCATGTGCACAGTGTTGAAAGGCATCAGAATGGGTTTGTGATGGTAAAACTTTACAAATACTCAATTCAAGTTTTTCGAGCGTTCTGGTATTTTAGTGTGGATAATTGAAAACGGAATGAATACGGAAGTGTGGACACGGATCGATCGATACGTTTTCGATTTAAAATAAACTGAAACTGAAACTGATTTCACCGAAAACGGAGCCAAATGGAAACTCGTTAGTGTGGACAAGGCCGTAGTCGTGACACGCGTGCAAGAGCACCTCAAAACTGATAAGGCCTCGCATATTCTCCAAAAAACACTTAGAAAGTTCACCGGAATGTCGCTCTTTATGTTCCTTTGAATCTTTTAAGATACTAAATCACGCATCAACTGATCTTGAACAAACCATTCATATCCTTTGGGAAACCTCTACTTTTAACAACAGCTTTATCATGTAAATTTGAAACTTATTCTATTTGCGAAACTCCTGTAAATCAGCATAAATTACTGAAGATGACAGAAGGCAAACTGCCAAAACATGTTTGAAAAATTTTAGGTCGTCTGTTTTATTCCGTGAAGTTTTTGTAAACTTCTTGCTAGTTAGACCTCTTTGAAATTTGCTAATCTTTCCACTTTGGTATAAACACAACTTTATTATAAACACAAATTTTTATCTACCTGTGTTGATCACGCCTTGCGTGTTAGCGAACGTTTTTCTCCTGTGAGGAAAATTCTGCAGGTAGAGACGGACGGTGACGGGCTGATTTACACCATAGACTGACACAGAGACCTGCTCGTCTACCCCCACGTGGAAAACATTAGGAGAGAGAACGAAGAATCCAGGGCTGTAGAAAAAAAGATGGCTTTGTAATAGTTGTAATGACAGCGCAGTCATTTGTCAGTCGGCGGCCGTCCGTCTGTTTCATTACATAAATGACCTTGTGACCTTAAATTCAATCGCTTTATTCATTACAAATATCACGAGAAAGTTTTTTGTGAAAGAATAATTTACAAAGAGGAGTATTCCTTGTCAAAGATTCACGTGGAAATTGTTATTTGGCCGCGGCCAATTTAAAAAGTCGGTCGGCGATCAGTTTAAATTACTTGATCTTCATTGTGGCTTCAAATTTTCAATCGCTTTATCGAGTAAATTTTTTTTAAAAGTTTATTTCGTTTTCATTTCGTTTACATTTCGTTTTCATTTCGTTTTCGTTTCGTTTTCATTTTGTTTTCATTTCGTTTCCATTTCGTTTCCATTTGTTTCCCATTTCGTTCCCATTTCGTTTCCATTTCGTTTCGTTGATTATATAATAAGCCCTTATTTCAAATACCAAATTATTTATTTTATCTGAATTCGGCAAACGTGCCATGGATTTATGCCGAACTGTTCAGTTTATTACAAACTGTGATCAAAGCAAGAATTATAACAAAGTCATTCAAGTAAAGTGTAGAGCGGTCTTGATTTGGTTTTGGGTTTTTGTTTCAGGTTATTTATTTTCAGACACCTACAATATGTTTCAGAAAAAGCGTAGACGTCGCCACTCAAAATTACAAAATAATCAAATATTAACTTGCTGCCCCGGCTCAGAAATATATATTTAAGTTTGAAATATAACCTATATAACCTAACTTCGAAAGTTTGAATTTAATTTGAAGACAAAATATCACGAAATATTGTTTCCCCCCCCCCCCCGAAAATTAACATCAACTGACTCCCAAGCAATTTTTTTCTGAATTGCTAAAACTCAAAAACGTTTTGAACTTGTACATTAGTGCGTCAGTCCATGTACATCTAATCCCTTATACGGAGTTGTTTACGCGTTTTATGATAGCAAGTTGTAAAATATGGACTGGATTGGACTGAGAAAACATGGAGTTAGATTCTCTGTTCCCTTGTTCTATCGATCTCAAGCGACCTCTAGTTGATTTCCTGCCTTCTTGCAGTTCTTCTATTTCAACTTGGGCATGTTCCAAGCTTTTTCGAAATTTTGTTTTCGTCCACAAAGTCGTTTATTCGATTTTTGATGTGATCCAGCTCTGGGATGATTGTGAGCAGTAAATCTAATTTTTCTTCGATGCATGTGCATCGCATGGGAGAGCCGGCCATCACAACATTTGCACTTGGTGTAAAGATGTACATTTTCACTACTGTTTGTCTTGGCTCCCTTCTGCTTGTGAGCTGTTTTTTTTCTTAGTCTCTTCTTTGCATTTTGCTTTTTTTCTTTCTTGGTCTCTGTTAGAATGTCAGCCGTTTCAAGCAAGGGTTTAAGAATTATTGGCCATTTTGAACCGAAAAAAAGTTTTAGTTTAACGGAGCACTTTCAACACGTCCGTCATGTTTCGCGGCTCGGCCCAGTCTCCGAAATAAAATATACAAGGAATTTTAACAATAAGATTATTTTTGACCAATTTGGACCCAAGAGCACTTCTCTTCTGCTTTCTTGTTCTTGTCTGTTGACTTAAAATGTTCTAAGTTAAATTTGTTTTTTCCCCTCATAATGCAGTTAAAATAGTTATGGAGCCGTCAGATTTAAAATATTATTCAGGGGATAGTGGGTGGGGGCTAGTATTTCGGTTGTGTCTATACAGTGTTTGATAAAATCCACAGCCAGCGTGTCACTAAAACTTGGCATCCATGCTATCTCTCCAAAAATCACTTTAGAACGCATCAACCTAGAACCACTGATTGCCCAGATTTTATCAGGTTTTTCTATATCTGATGAAAAAATCAAAAATGTTTCCGGCAATATGGCAAGCCTTTTAATGAAACTCCCATGTCCTTGTAAGAAGCATATCAAATTAATAACCCTTATAAGTCCCTGGAGAACCTTAATTAAAAAGTACATCATAAGAAAAAAAAGAAAAGTAACTATACCTAAGTGGTTCATAACAATAATTACGTAGCATTAACTTCAAAAACAACTAATTCAGAAAAGTTGGCAACAAAAAATGCTACTAAAATTGGAGTTATTTATTTACCCCGCAAACTATCAGTTCTCAGATTTCGTACCTCGTGATTTTACTTGAACATTTTCCAGCTCTCCGTTCTGTTAGTTTGCATTTGAGGTTTTGAGCGTAGATCAAACTTGTTCTAATGTTCTTCTTCAAAGTTTTGAGAACTGCTTCCTTACTTTGTAATGTATTAGAATGTGATTAGAAGGTCAAAATAAGTCCATGTTAAAAAGCATGTAATGGATGTGCAAATCAAAGGTTTTAAGCTGCTTTTCAGTTGGAACAAAGGCATCAGAAAATAAATAAAATTAAAGTAATGTTTTACTCTGAAGAACTCAAACAAAATTTTTAAATCAAAATATAGGGAAAAATTTTGAACATTGAGGATTTTTCGATTGTTCGATGTTTTTATGATAATATTGAGCAGCATGATAAAATACATTTTGTAAGTACGCAATGAATTATTGCCCACTCCTTGCAATGTATTACATTTATGAATGACTTATAAACATTCTGATAAAACTAAATTGATACAATAACATACCTTAAAATTCAACAATGAAGCAAATCCATTGGTAATAACACAATGAACAAAACTTTCAGCTAGTAACCAGTGATTAATATCAGGCCGAACGTTCTTTTGTACACAACAACAATTTTATTGGTACTTTGAAAACATAAATGTTTACCTCAGTATAAATCCAGTAACTATAATACAGATAATATACACAGAACGTATCAATCCAGCTTCCATTTTCTATCCGCTCCCAGATGACCAAGTAAATATTTGGCATAATTAAGTTTATTCTTTCTCTGATGCTTTCAGCTGAAGTATTTTTTGTTTGAATCGATGTGCAAGCAAGTCTGTTTGACAACTTTTAAAAGTATGCTGCAACAATAAATTACTTCAAAAGAAAATGTTATCGAGTCCTTGGTGGTCCTTCACCACGAAGCTCGGGGAAATTCTTAAGTTTTCAACAATAAAAAATTCAAATAAATAATTCTTTTTCAATTTTATAAAAGTTGGAGGAAAAACTTCCAGCCCGAGCTAGCAAGTTTGGCCAGAGATCCTAAGTTTTCTTTGTCCCACGCCCAAATGTATCCTATGAATATATTATATGATCTTGGTAAAATGTCTATACGCAAAGGAGGGGAATTATCACGAATATACCAAAACCAAATAAGGTACAATTGTATTTTAAAAAAACTTGCGGCGACAAATCTCTCTTATCTATGTTGACTATAAAATTGCATCTTCATTAATAGCAAATCGGCTAAAAAGAGTTCTACCAAGCATTATATCAGAAACACAAAACGGCTATCTTAAGGACAGATGTATATGATCGGAAAGCACTCGTTTACTGCAGTACGATAACATGCAAAAATTAGATGAAGAAGACGAGGAAAGGCTGTTACTTTTAATTGACTTAGCTTCGAAAAAGTCTTCGATTCTCTCGAGTGGTCGTTCAACTGGCTTTGAGTTTTTTTTTTCAATTTGGCGAGTCACTTAGAAAATGGGTAAACATAATGCGTACCACATCATACAATGACCATCTGTCGTCCTTCTTTGACTTCTTTCCTGTAGCAAGAAGTGTACGGCAGGGCGATCTACTGTTCCCACGCTTATTTATCATATGCACTGAGTTAATTGCCGATTGAATAAAATCTAACACAATTGTTAATTAAAAAGATATAAAATTCAAAGAGACCGAATTCTTAATAAGCCAATATGCTGACTAAACTTTTTTCACTCGTGATAGGTCAGAGATCTCATTACAACATTGTTTGAATGCACTGCAAGTATTTGCAGAATTATCTGGTCTTAAAAGCAACATTGAAAAAACAATGGCTATTTGGATAGGGAAGAAAAGTAAGTCAGCAGAGCGGAAACAACTCTCAACTGGGAAAAAGTAGGAAAGCTTTAATTGGCTTTTCAGTTTCGTATCTATATACTGTGTGTAACATCTGACCTGCTGTAATTTGGTATGGAGATTTTTGTTGAGCCGATTGTGGCAGAAAGTCAAAACTTTGTTATTTAACCTTAGAAATGAAGTTTGTTAATTATTAGGTAAAAGTTTTCTTGTTGACACATTAAAAGTGCGAATGAATTTTCGCAATACAGTACCTGTTTTGAGCTTGAACGGCAAGAATTCCCGCCGCAATGAGCAGCAAAGTCGACAGCATCGCTTGATGCAACTTATGCAGAGCCGTAGCGCGTAAGAAGTGAAGCTCTTTTTCAAATGAGTTTTCCTAATAAAACTGAAACGCTTTTAGCAGTCGATAAATGACAGCCAAAGTAATCTGAGCCCTGTGTTTCTTTTGTTTTATACTCATGGGGACGAAACTATTTATTTGAGATAAGATACTGACATATCATCCTAAACCAGAAACCAAATGTCAACCACATATGGCTCAGATTTTAACCTCACTGCTTGTTATTCAGTCAGTCCTTGGTAGCTGACTCGCGTTTCACTACGAAAACAAAATTCGAAAACACATTTCAAAATTCGAAAACACATTTCAAAATTCGAAAACACATTTCTCATTTCGAAAACACATTTCAAAACTCGAAAACACATTTCAAAATTCGAAAACACATTTCAATTCTTCACAACGCATTCGTCCCAGGTCTCTGTCAATTTTTGTGGTTGAAAAGGAGAGGTTACCATTGCCACAATCGTTTCCGCCATGTTTTGTTGCACAATTATTTACCTTAGTCCCGCAATGCTTGAAACAGATAACTATGAGACACGTTTGGGCAGAAAAAATTCTTTATTAAAGGATGAAACAATGCCCCGGGTGGGTGGATACGATAATCAGTAAAAGCCACGAGGACAAGCTAAGGTAATCTGACGCCAAGCACCAGCAAGGGAAATACGATGCTCGTCTAAGGGAAATACGATGCTCGTCTATAAGGGTAATAGCTAACTCATTTGATCTGTCGCTCAAAACTGCAGTGTGGGGGAGTTTTGAAAGATTGTTTTAAGTTTTGTCCAGAATGTGGCATAGAAGTTGGAAGACGAGAAGCGGAAAAACGAAAGACTAACGTAGATTTATCTTTCGGAGATTCTAAAGAAAAGAAGGCAAGGGTAAGAGCCCCTTTTTTCGCGCGAAGCCCAACAAGCTGACGGCGACGACAACCTGGGCCACCCAACTCTTCCTGTATGATACTTTTATTAAGTTCAGTTTCGTTAACATCCGTTGATTTTTTCCTGTGGAGCCCATAGTCTTTGAGTCGCCGTTTTAGGGTTGACAAGGACATGTTTATGTCGTGAAATTTCAGGAGAAAGCAAACGATGGCGTCATATTGGTAGCCAGCAAAGAAATAACTTTGAATTATTTACCTTTCGTTTTCATTACGAAATTCTAACGTGACATTCCCTCCGATCTTTGTTCCACATTCCGGACAAAACTCAAAAGAATCTTCCAAAACTCCCCCACATGTGGAACAAAACATGGCGGAAACGGTTCTGGCAATGGTAACCTCTCCTTTTAAACTACAAAAATTGACAGAGACGTGGGACGAATGCGTTGTGAAGAATTGAAATGTGTTTTCGAATTTTGAAATGCGTTTTCGAATTTTGAAATGCGTTTTCGAATTTTGAAATGTGTTTTCGAGTTTTGAAATGTGTTTTCGAATTTTGTTTTCGTGGGCAACCGTACCTTCAAACACGCAAATATTTTCCTTTGTTATCAATAATGTGTTTCAATTTGCTCCCAAAGTGTTTTTAATTTTTTACTTTATTTCCGTTCTTTCATTCTTGTTATGTTTTTTTTTTCCCCGTTTCAACGCGGGGTTCTACTATAAAGAATAGCACTATTTGGTATATCAAAAAGCCTACTCTTTCAGTGTGTCTTATTTTGTATGTAGTACTGAAAATATGATACATGGTAAAAAATGAAATTATGATAATTGAAATATAAGTAACAAACCTTAGTAACGGCAACAACAAATTAACTTTTCTCGGTTGAATATCGGCTAAAAAATTGTATCAATGGAAGCGCGGTGAATGCCAGAGACCCGACTACAAGAAGATTTAATTTTTAAAAAAGAATAAAATTAAATGAATAGAAAATAGCATTGCGGTCTGCAGACTGAGGGACATTAAAATACAAGTTTCAAGATAAAAAGTTGGTAACAAAATTTACAATAATAAATTGCAAGGTAAAATGTTATAAATACCTAAAATATACCATAACAGTTATTTATGCACTAGTTGATTGAAACCCCGACCCCTGGGAAATAGCGGAGAAGTAACATTTAAAGATTGTTACTTCTCACATAGTTTTGCTAATCATGCTTTGAAAACCAAGCAACAACATTGATTGTATTAGTGGAAGAATATACAAAATTGCGAAAATAATTATAAGAACGGTATGAAACATTATGGGTTTTTTTTATTGACTTGTGAGTTATCTCGCACACAGTTAATTCCCAGGCCCATTCCCAAAAATGATTACTTCCTCGGTATCGGGCAAAGAGCCTGTTACAACTTTGGATTTTTTCCAAGTCTATTCCCCATTACTTTCCCGGGGATTGGGGGAGGGATGTCAATTGACTAGTACATTATCTCCTTTGCATGGAAGAAGATAGCCTTTATTTGATGCAGGTATTTGAAAATCTTGTGTGGATACTGTGATAAACACAAGCTGAGAGCGGCCTTGTGTTGTCCCAACCCATGTAACTACACATCCATCTAACAAGCCATCTGTAGGAATCAGCTCTGTAAAACCTAAATCAAAGAAAGGAAAACAAAAAAGTTACTGAATATTTTATGACATTTTAACCAAAAAACAGGAAACTGACACCCGTTTATAAAATGGAACCAAAATTAAGCATTTTTCATCATTCTTACTATAATTATTATTGATATTATAAATATTTTTTATCATTACTGTAAGTTGTTATTATACGAAAATATTATTTTTACAAGTCGACTTACTTCAAAGATGCCATCCATCCATCAGGTTTGTTTGATCGATTTTTGTAGATTTCAATAAATCACATTTTTTATGAGTACTGACTTCTTCAATTCTGAAACGTTGTCTATGTTTATTATTGCGTTTAACCCTTTTCCTACCAAAGTCTCAAAATCCAAAGTTGCCAAACTTTATGAAAATCATCAACTTCAAAATGTTT
>JAOBRF010286085.1:0-11537 GCA_027575005.1 Sphenopus marsupialis | reverse complement strand
TACAGAACCAAAGTTCACAAAAGCTTTGCAACTATATATTTTTGTCTCCAACATGAAATTTTTTGCTGCATATGCATATTAAAACCTAAAGAATTTATCTATTCTAAAGCACTGCAAAACATTTGTTTTCTAAAACACTGTAAAAACAAGTTTGACTGTCTAATTTTTGAAATGCTATTTATGAAGCAATGTAAACTGGACTTGAATGTTTAAAGTGATTCTGTTAAAGCCAACTGAAGATATTTACATAATTTTCATTTACTCTTTCTTTTGTTGTTCTTGTTATTTTGTTGTTTAACTTAGCTCCATTGCTTTGTTCTGTTCCAAAGTTGAATTTTCCATTGTCAGTTGTTCAACAATTTTATTACTTGACAGTTGGCTACTTTTGACATGGCAAGTTATTTGCATAAATTATATTATTTTGAACCTGAGGAAGGTGTGTATTGCACCTTTTATTAGCATTAATTTTCTCACAAAGAGTACATCTATATATTCTTACATATAATTTTTTTATTGAAAGGGATAAATAAGTGAACCATAAAGAAACAATGATTTTCTTTTCAGGTGCAAATTTACTGGGATTTTTTAAAAAAAATAGTTTACTACAGTAATTGAACCAACTATGATTTAATTTAGACACCTCATACTGTTATTCTCTGTTATATAACATAAGGGTATCAACAGTTTCTACTTACGCCACTCGTTAACAGTGATGAGATGAACTGTGCTTCCAGCTGTATTGTTAGCACGACACTTGTACTGTCCATAGTCCCCTTCGGCACTTGTCTGAAATGTCACTTTACTACCATCTTTGATAGGTTTTACAACTGACGTAATCTCCTGACCTCCCGGTTTAAACCACTGGAATGCAGCTTCAGGTACTCCTCTAGCCACACACTGAAGAGTCAACTCATTATCATTCCAAGAGCCAACCGTTTTGTTGGTTTCTTTATTAACAATTTCAGGTTTATCTGCATGAAGGAAAAAGAATTTTATTTATCTCAAACATCTATTACTGCAGCTGCTTTCTCCTTCTCATATTTCTTAAACTTTTTAGGCCATGCTTTTATCATGGCTGGCAAAAAATAAAGTGACGAACAGGACCTGTCTGAAAAACTCAAATTACTAAAACTACCTTATATCATTATGTAATTAAACTACTTTGGACTGAATTTTTCAGTTTAAGTATTTGAAATTATCTTCAAAGGCAGAGTTGGTACTGCTTATATTGGTGTGATTGGGTAGCTCATTATATGTTTTAGTGGTCAAAATCTGCAATTTGTTTTGTTATAAGGGTTTTCAGAGAAAAATCATGGTTATTTTAGAAAAACAGTACTTTTAGGAATGCCAAAACAAAATGACCAAGTTTTTTTCTTTGATTCTTCCTGCACTTTTTAAAAAATTGCCATGAGGTATTTTTTTGGGTTGAAAAGTTTTCATGCTTTGGTATTTTGTTAGGGTAGTTTTTCACTTTTCCCGATGGGCATCCCTATCCTTTTCACTTCAAAATACCTCCCCCTGCCTTAATGCTAAAACTCTGGTTTCTCAGTGCCTCAAACAAATTCACCAACACTTCTTATCTTCACTACAAATAAATATTGAGTTACTGAATTCTGAGGTAAAACATGTAGAGCAAATTTTACTGGCAAAATATCGTTTAACACAGGCAATGAATTTGTCATTAGTTTAACAACTGCATTATATATCAGCAAAGATTTTAGCTTTACTTTATATTTTACAGATTTATTTGGATCACTGTAAGATTTTCAGTTCAGAAACTTGCTTTAATAACAATAAAGTTTTATATAATTGTTTTAGTATTATATGCTTTATAAAACATTTCATTGATTATAATTTATACTATTTAATTTTCCTCACAAACAATTAACAAGAATATTAAGGCTTGAATATTGCAAGTAATCACTTGATGTAGGTCACTGCCAGGTTAAAGACAGAAATTTAGCATGTAATATTAATGACAAAACAACAGTACTTAACAATAGCTGATACAAATTTAGGATTATGGTTGAATCAATGAAGATACATACATATGAATAATCAGATATGTATGACAATAATTTCACTTAAAATTTTTTGATATATAATAAGAGGCTTAAAGAATATTAAAAATGATAGATAAAATGAACCTTTTCAACTATTAAGTCATCTTCAGATAAAATACAAAAGCGAAGCTAGCAATTTTATACACCTTTTCGTTATTCCCTTAGGGAAAAGTTGCACACATTTTATTTGTTTATTTATGAAGGGGCTTAGTCTCTGAATAAAAAGTCCCTATAGATTCTTTGCTTGATGATATTGCACGCCTTGAAAAGAATCTTCCAGTCAAATTCATGGTCTGGGTTCTTTTGGAGGTGACGTGCTGGCTCTGATTTTTGTTTGCCGTCACTATGTTTCTATGAACTGTTTCATAAGGTTTTACCCTCACTCATCAGACTTTACAATGAATGACCATTGAACATTAAATCTTTTTACTGGCAAATTGAATAAAATTGCCAGTAAAATAATTGAATAAAGTTGTAATATACCAAGCTACAGTAACATCTAACACATCCACCGAGACCTAAGTTCGACTGGCTACAAATTTCAAAGGTTATAGAAATCACATGACCTCACTTAGACATTCTAGAAGATGGAACGAGACAGAATTATCAAAGTACATATGGACACTGAAAGACTCAAATATGAACTTTAACATAAAATGGAAAATATTCAAAAAATGCAACCCATATAATACTTAACTACTAGCAAAAAATGTAATCTATGCCTAAATGAATGGGTTCATTATTATCTGTAAAAAACACTTTTGCAGCCTAAACAAAAGAAACGAACTTGCAAGCTGATGCCCTTACTGAAATAGATACACTCTTAGTAATTATATTTATAAAACCAGAAGACATAGCGTAACTTGGCAACTATAGTCAAAATACCTGTAAAAAACAACTCCAATGTTCATTATTTTAACATAACATAACCTAGCAGCCCTATTTTATTCAATTTGCCAGTAAAAATAATCAATGGTCATTCATTGTAAAGTCTGATGAGTGAGGGTAAAACCTTATGAAACAGTTCTGTAACAATAAAACAACGAATCAGGTTTAAAGTCTTGAACTACAACTTTTATTCATGCTCCATAAATGCTGAGCACTCTGGAAAAACATTCTACACAAAATTACTTAGTATTATACAATATATACTGGTAATGATGACTCCTCAGAACAACGTTTTCTGGACACCAACTTACAATGCACTGTAACTGTTGTGATTGCCTTTTGAGATCCCTTCACATTATTGGTTGCTGTACATGTGTAAACCCCCTTGCTGTTTCTAGTGCTCTTTACAATGGTCACATTCTCTCCACTGCCAAATGGTTGTCCATCTTTAGTCCAAGTAACTGTCGGTTGTGGATGGCCGGTAGCTTTACACACCAACGGTATAGGTTTACCCTCAACTACTGTTATAGTAGCACTGGGTGATGATATGATCTTGACAGGAACTTTGGGGGAAAATGATACATGAATGGTTCACATTTTACTCTTTTTTAATCTACAGTACACTTCTAAACCCACACTACCAGTATTATGTACCTGGAATACTGTAGCTGAAGAGGGGGAGCAGGGTACTGTCATGAAGACTATATCTCTTATGGTTGAACAGAAAATGAACAAAAAATTGTAAACATTCTCCAAGGTTGATACAATTTATATTAAAATATGGCCTGATAACTTTGCTGTTTTTAATATGTAAATGGAAGCTGCATTTATTTTCACTATTTTGTTTAATAACTTTTTAATGTTTTTCTGAAGTGAATAAAAATCTGTAAACCTGCATTCACAAATATAAACAGAAAATCCATAAATTAAAATATGTACTGCAGTAACTAATGCCAAAGTACTTATAAAAATTAAATTGTTATAATTCATTTACTGTCAAGTATAATCACCAATGAAAATGGAGAGGGCTGCTCGGCAAACCTTTTAGGGTTGAAAATAAGACCCTCACAAACCTTTTAGGACCTTGAACTGACACCATACCTTTTAGAATCAGTTTTATGAACTTTACTCAAGGTTATACAGATTGAAACAGTGTCAAAGGTTCGATAAACTTCACCTTTTCTTTTGCTATAATGACGGTTTTCAGTAAAACATAAAACATGCAAAGAACACAAACATAACATCATATACAAAATCAAATGTCAGTATCAACAATGTTTATCCACCTACATAGGTGAGACAGCAAGAAGAATGACAGAATGTGTGACCAACCATCTGAGAAGCGGCAAAAAATCTACGATGTATAGACATTATATTGAAAACAACCACAAACACGTCTCCATAGATAACTTTCAAATCATAGGCGCAAACTATACTACGAAAATAAAAAGAAAAATTGCTGAGGCATTACTAATAATAGAACAATCGCCAGATCTGAATGAACAAGGACAATCAGTCCCATTGAAATCGTTAAACTAGATTCAATTGTATACTAAGAATTTCTTTACTGTTAACTAGCAGCAACATGTCATTTGCATAAAATTAGGTTGACTTTAGTTCTGTGAATAACCCAAATATGGATGGTGGATGCTGTCCGAAATATTGTTTATTTCAACAACTTCTAATCATTCTTTTTATTGTTAAACTTTTATTAGCCACACAAATATTTACAATGACCTCAAATAATTCACAGGTATCTCAAGAAGCAACTGAACCCAAACATTTAATTCCCTGCCAGGTTGATAATAACCTCACCAATCTGTGGTCATACCTTAAATTAGAGTCTCAAACCAGTACCTGAGTTAATTTATGCCGAGAATATAAAATCATTGAAATCATTGGTTAAAAAACCAACACTTACCCCTAATTGTTAAGTTCAAGCTAACACTTGGCCCATCACCAACATTGTTGTGAGGAATGCATTTGTAAATTCCTTGTTGAGAGTACTGTATGTTTTCAATGAGATATTTCCCTTCTGAAGGACTTGATAACAAATTGTTATCTCTGTAAAACCTGTATTCCGACACTGCTGGGTTAGCATCACCAACTGTGCATGTTAGTAGAACATAATCTCCAGAGATAGCAATGTTTTCTGATGCATTGGATGTCAGTTGAGTATCCTCTGGTTTGACTAAGAAAGTACTAGAAATTTGTTATAGAAGCCGAACTGCAGCATAGTTTCACTGACAGTTGTAAAAACAGTAAATTATATTAAATTGAATTACAAAACAATCAGTGTACTGTATCATTGCAACAGTACATCAAGAATATTATTTAATACATTCATTTGCTGGAAAAAGAGAAGTCAATCATAAATGATATTATTTTAGAGGTTAAAATAGATAACTTTTATTTGAACTGTCAGTATCTTTTATATTACAATAGATAGTTACTGTATTTTATCTATTTTTTAATTAATTGTTTTATGCTGATAATTATTTATTACTTATTTTAAGTTATGGTCCGAGTAAGAAAGAAAGTGGTTAACACCGAAGAATACGAAAGGTGCTAATTGTGATATTGTCTAAACTGTCAATCTCGTTGGCTGAATTTTGAAAATCGACTTTATCTCCATGAGCAAGCAAATTTCTTTCTTTCTAGTTCACTCATTTCCTTATAGTGGAAACTTTTCGTAGTTCAAACTTAAAAAAAGTTCAATATGGGGAACATAAAAAATCAAAAGCTTTTCTTCGCTTTTGTTTTGGAGCCCTATGATTGGATGAGTTATTGTAACACAAAAGAAACATTGCTTTAAAGTAAGGTTTTATTGCATTTTAATTCAAAACCATGTTGTACACAAATTGATGCATTCTCAGTATGAAAATTTAGACATTCTGGTGTGGGAAAGGTGAAATGGCACAGGACAATTGGAGGTCCTTTCCTTCTTACTCAGACCATTACTTAATATTACTTAACTGGATATCAATTTGCATTTTAATAATACTGCTGCAGTATAATTAAGTTACATGACGTATGTATATTATATACAGGGATTGTACAATGTATTGAAATGAAATAAAACAAAATGTTGCTATATTGCAGTATCATTTTATGAGTGAGTGTCAAATGTTTTTGAACTTCAAGCTTGAAAAAAGTCTTTCAAAAACAATACCTTAAAAATTTAAAAATATTTTACCTTTTGACAAAAATGTTGTTAGTATCATGATCAAAAAAACTAATTTCTATGTTAACTCCATTAAGGAATACAGATAGTTTATCAAAAAAAAACAAAAAAAAAAAATTAAACAAGATTTCATTGTATGTGATGTTATGTGATATTATTATTATTATGTTAGGTAATTATCTGATATCAACAACTATATTATGGTATATACAGATATTTTAAAGTGCCTATATCACCAAAATGTTTGCTTATGGATTCGGATAGAGCAATAAAAGTTACCTAATATTAATTTCTTTATCAGATTTTGCTTTAAACTTTTAGTTTTGGAGTTATAATGGCTTAAAGTGACTATTTTCAAAATGGTACACATACTATAATCAGTAGAAAAAGCAGGCGAGTGTTGATTTTTTTGTTTCTCGTCAGCCACTTTCAGAAAATTGACGAGACAATTTCTCATTTTTCATTTAAAAGATATCTTTATGGCTTAGAAGCAATCTCTGCCAATATATGGACAGGCAGTAAATGAGTCGGCTCAAAAACCATGACCAAGAACCTAATGAATATTGTGCAGGCCATAGCTTTTGAAACGATCACAGCAATATAAAGTTACTTAATTAAAATAATTTCTCGAATTCTGTGTTTAGTTATCTATTTTGATTGTTAAAAGCATTGTACATCATTTCCTAGTAGTGAACAAGTAAGCTGTGATCTTGTTTAAAAATCTTTAAGGTAAAACACAGAAATCAGTGTTTGTGATTACTAAACAAAAAGTCACGGTTCTTGTTGAACTGAGTTGTTTACATTTCCCAAAATCTAGCTTGTTTCCACTGTTTCTTTGATAGACTAAATTCAGAAATATTCTCAACTCTATTTAATTATAAAATTGGTCAAATTGGTCTAAAAACTATGTTTTCTCACAATGGTACTAGAGCTGATAGATATTAATTTTCCTTTGCGAGCAACTAAATTAAAATATTAATAATAGAAGTAAATTGGCTTTCATGCACATGAGCTCAATATAAAAGTTGCGAAAACAGGATAATTTATTTACCTCATTGAAACAAATATGTAAATTATTTCAAAAACAAAAGTTACCTAATAGATTAATGTGCCGTAATAATAATTATTAGATTTATAACTATGGTCATTTTGAAGGCATAAAGCTGTTGCTGTACTTTACTTGGTATCAAAGAAAGCAGGAAAGAGAAAAAATCCTTTTGAAATGGAAAAGACCTTCAGTTTATTCTGAGCGGATATTTATAAGTTTTGAATGAAAAAGTAGCAGAAATCTTTTCTAATTTGATGGCGCCATTTGCCTCTCTTTCTGCTCAAAACTTAATCAAATTTTCCTTGTTTTAGTCGCTACAGTTGCACTATCACTTCAGAAAGGCATCTGGTACATAAAAATACCTTGGTAGCATCAGTGGTGTTTGAACAGCCACAAACAATGCACCTTGGTGGCATAATTCAAAATTAAAGAAACTCGAAGTCCAAAATATTTTCATATATTATTTCTTTTGTATTTTGTGTAGATGAGTTCCTAGTTCTCATGCTCTTTACTAGTAAGCAAGGTGCTCGACTTTTTTTTTCAAAATGTGTAAAATTGCTACTTTATTAAAGTTTAAGCCATTGTGACTCCAAAACTAAAACTTTAACGTACAATCTGATATTAAAGAACTTATTAAGTAACTTTTTTTTGTTCTATCCAAAACATTTTGGTGACACTTTAAACTTTGTTAGCTAAAGCTAAATCCTTGTCCAAGCCCATTGTATCATTACTTATTTCTAGAACTTTGGGTCAATGAAGATAATTTTTTTTTCTGGATGGGATACCAATCTGTTGTTGGTAAGTCCCCAGAAGCAGCAGTAGCTGGTATACTGTAGTACTCAATTACACACACAAATAAACTGGTACAAGTTATTAATCAATAAATTACACATCCTTTAGTAGTTTTCTATAATTATTCCCTGCCTCTTTTCTTTTCTTTGCCATTGGTTGTATTTATAAATTATTTTACTAATTAGCATAAAATTTTCATATTTTGTTACTACGTATCAAGAAAAGACTGAGATAAAATACTGTAAATAGACTGAATAAAAAAATTAATCTACCTGTTCAGAGTTGCTTGCTGTTCAGTTTCATTAGCACAGGAAAGGTATTGCATTGTTTAGAACTCTAATGTACGTTTTGCCACTTGAGCAATCTCTGTATGTTTTGTATCTTTTACTTTTAAAAGGCTTATGATTTTTTGTGTGAGTTCTCCATAAGAAAATGATGTTACATTAATTTTACAAAATATACTTCTGACACGTTACGTTTAAAGTGGCAACCAGGTGTGATTGTAACAGTTGACCTAAATAGTTTGTACACTCAATTGTGAAATTGCCGACTATAATTATACAGTACTAAGATGCCGGTATGATATGTAGTCATACTTGGTGTTGCAAGGAAAACCATAAGGGGGAGGTAAGGAATTTTTAGACAAGGTAACTTGACTATCAATAATTGTCACTGAAAAGCCATTTTGGGGAGCGTCAATAAAGTTTACAATTATGTGTTGTTTTAAATTATGATATTCAGAATTTACTGCTGCAAATTGCTTTGTTATAAACTTACATTGTCAAAGTTAATAATTCTATTTACACTATAAAATAAATCATGATGGATTTTTTTTCATGCTAAAATTGTAGAAAGTTATACTGTACATCAACCACAAAAACAAAAGGGCAACTAAGTTCATTTTATGTGACTACAGCTGATTACAAAGTAAGAGAATTGAAAAACCTAAAAATGAAATAACAAATATTCTTCTAAGGGGTATTAAAATTAATCTGTTGATTGAAACATTCAAAATTTAATACTATATTATAGAGCAACATTCTGATCATATTGAAAGATATCTGATTAATCTGAGTGATACTATAAACTTATCTAATAGGGCTTCTGATATTTTGTGCTGTCATAGAGCCACAAAGTTCAGATAAAATTAATCTGCAAAATGCTGCAAAATCAAAAACAAACACCTGAAATACTTTGACAAAAACTTCTTTTTATAAATGATATTTTAATGAAATTTTTTTTGAAGAAGGTATTCTCCACAGATTTACATTTTTAATACTGTTTTAGTGTTTCGGCATGCAATTTTCCTTCCAAAAAAGACTTCAATCAAGAAAATGCGAGAGTCCAACAAGTATTAACAATTAGCCATTATTGATCAATAACTATATTATATATAATCCCAAGAAGACCTGGGAAGTTGTAATTAAGTCCAGTCCTCTTTTGCATATTTTTTTTGGTTAGCTGTATTTTGAAACATTGTTTTAGAATGTGAATCAAAGTGTTTGATAAAATTAATAGTTCCTCAAAGTTTTTGTTTACCAGAACTTTTTTAAATTTCCTTTTTTGACTATTCTAAACTATGCATGCTATCGCTTTGTTAGTTAATTTCAATCCATGTTATAATCTATGACATACAGTAACGGTATGGGAAAAACATCCAAACTTCAGTTAAAATTACCTGCACAGACAAAGCAAGGCAATATCAATGGAACACCATGTGCAAGCATTGGCCATTTTTCATTAACTTTTGTAAAATCAGTGCAAAGATGATCACTATCCAGTTAACTGGCCCAGAAAATTTCAGTGTTATGTTTTAATACTGTTTGTTTTTCTGCAAATTTGCCCCCAAAAAATTACAATTTATCATAAAAGGGCCAAGAAATCAGCTTTTTTTTTCCATGAATTTTTCTCTGCAAATTCTGTATGATTTTACTTTTTTACAGCATATCAGAAGCCCCGATAAAAGGAGAAAAACTTACACTGTACGTCCAGTTGTATCAAGTGTTTGATGGTTGCTTTCCTGTTGGTAGCTACGCACTCGTAACTGCCATTGTTCACTCTCTTCAGTGAGGTAAAGTTGAGATCAGCCCTACCCCACCCTGATGAGACATTCACTGCACCCTTCATCCAGGACACCACTGGGGTGGGGTTACCCTCACTGGTTGAACATGGAATTGATAACGGATCACCTTCCTTCACTGGACCAGGCACTGAGGGTAAACTTGAGAACTTGGGGGCAACTAGAAATTATAACCACATTTTAAAATAATTTTTATAGTTGCATTGAACACGGTTATAATTTAATATTGCAATTATTAGTAATAATAATAATAATTTTAATAATAGTTAAAATTATACTAATTATAATACTGTATAGCAAACAGTTATGATTGAAGAACATTATACATAGTAGATAATATTACAGTTCACCTGACAATGAGTGATAAAAATGCTGGCTTGAGCATTAACTTGCTACTATACAGGGTTCAAAATGTATAATGGCAATTTATTTTTAAAATTGTAAAGTGCTTAATGCTTTGGAATTAAGTGCTGTATAAATAAATTATTATTATTATCATTAATTTAAATGACCTTTTTGAACCAATGAAAGATGTTCATAGTGCACCCAATAACATAAAAAAAACATGCTTTGGCTGTTTATGAATGTGCTGAATCTGAACTAACCATTGTGCAACATATTTTAGATTGTTGTTTTAAGAGAAAATAAGTTTCGGAAAGGGTAAATATTTAGACACCAAGTTTTAGAGAAACAAGATAAAATCTTTTTTTAAAAAAATACAGATGAGATCAAAACTATATAATTATATGATTTACACATAATAATAGAAAGAATAATATGCTAGAAGATGAGTCTATTTAAGAATTAATATGAAAGTTTGTGCAAAGTTTGAAAATGCTTGAATGTGCAATATACTGTACAAACAAAATTCTAAAAATAAGGAAAATGCTTTTTATCCCCACTAAAAAGACATCTATTTTTTGGGTATCAAGAAGTTAGTCCCTAGCTTGCTTGATACAAAAAACTTCATTTTATTAGATTTTACAAGCACTGGCAACCATTTTGGATTTTTATTAAACTAAGAGAGGACTACCCAATACAGCACATTGCTTTAAAACATCTTTTTTACAATTGAACTTTTAAGAGTATCTGTGTTTCTTGCCTGTTAGAACATTGATGGCAAATAAATTTTGAGTTCTCAAGGTGTTACTAGAATTGGAATGTAATTTTTTCTGACATGTAAGTAAAATAATAAATTAAATAATTGTTTCCCATGATGGAAATTAAAGTGAAATGAAAAATTAGTGTTAAGCCCTGTTCACGCAACATAAGAGATGTTGCTTTTGGCTTATGATGTTAGTAAAGGTTATTATTATTATTATTATTATTATGCATCGAAGTTACTATCAAAATTCTGATTGGCTACAAAGACACAGTTAAATCCTATTGGCGTCGTTTCTGTTATGTCATACCTACAGACAATAGATTTATCACTGCAGATTAGACGTCACACCTACAGACAATACTCCCCAATAGACTTAT
>JAOBRF010284975.1:0-11573 GCA_027575005.1 Sphenopus marsupialis | reverse complement strand
GAAAGAAAGAAAGAAAGAAAGAAAGAAAGAAAGAAAGAAAGAAAGAAAGAAAGAAAGAAAGAAAGAAAGAAAGAAACTAGTCTAGAACTGACCAAGACCCGTCCTCGATTGGAAGGGTGACGTTTAAACGGTCCATCCGTCTCGTTAGTCAAAAAACGCAGATAAGCAACAAAAATCGAATTCATTCAGGGATTTAAGACACAAAGGCAGTTTGTAAATAATTTAATTTTCCTCCGAGTAAAATCAGTAATTTTGGTATTTTTCATGTGCATTGTAGGACAAATGCAAGCGGATGAAATGTGCGTAAAGTTAAATAATTAAGCCAGAAAAAATTCTTGGACTCTGTGCATTGCTTTATATAGAATCCACAGTTTCCTTAATTGTCGTCCTAAATTAAGGGTTTACAAAAAATTCCCAACTTATATTATTTACTCAACTGATCAATTTCTGCTAGATTTTTCGTGCCTGAGGGTTTTTTTTAAGTTTAGCGCCATGAGGCGCACCAGAGCCGAGGCAGGGGAGGGGGTAGATCATATTTTTTTTCATTTTCCTTGTCGTCCGTTTACACAAAAATTGTGGGTTTTACTTCACTTAAATGAGCAATCTGTTTTTTTGTCAAGGGCTTAAAATCGATCCCAATATCCCACGTCCCACTTCACTCCCGTCCCCGGTTTAACGACAGTAATTTAAAAAAACTTTTAACTGTACTTAATCTCCAATGAACTGCTCCAATTGATAGAAGTTGACTTGGCGCGTCGTTTGTATTCTTTGTCTATTGCAGAACATTTGCGGACTTCGCCGGCTGACAAATCATTTTCAGCCCGCGCAGAAACTCATGACTCATTTTCACCTAAGACTGTTTTTTAAACAATTATTGTAATTTTTAACTGTTTTGTTACAACATTGATAATTTTAGCTGTTTTATTGCAACATTGATAATTATTAGATGTAATACGGTTTTTATCTGTTTGTCCATTAGTTTGTCCTTGTGTTTTTTAAAATATACAGATGAAAAATGTTTCTTTCTGAATGCGCAGAATTTAATTACAATTTGAGTTTACTGAATTTAATTATTCAAATTCAATCGACGAACTGCGGTTTCGAGCTAAATTCCCAGACTAGAAGAGGCATTTCATATACGTTTTTAAAGCTGTAAAAGTAATCATATGCGATATGGAACAAACAAAACCAATACTTCATGAAATAATTGTTGGACTTTCGAGAGTCAGTCGAATTCAATTGCTTCAAAAGTCAAATTTTTTCATGCACGCAATTGACGAGTTCATTTACAGGTAAACGTTACAAATTTCGACGTTGGAATTGATTTTTACTGCCTGAGGTTTTATTCAACTCGAGAAGTGGTTTTAGAATATTATTATAGAACATCAAGAGCTCTTGACGTAGCATGTGCCATTAACAGCATCGATGCATAATCTCACCAGACACAAAGGCATTTATATTCCTGATGGCGCGCATAAGTCTGTTGAGATTCAAAATCAAATTTAATATATCATGTTTTAAAACAAGTTTTATTTTGTCTGCTGTGATAAGTTATCATATATTTATTTTCATCAAAACATTTCGGCTGCTAGGTACTCCCGCGTTTCCTTTGCTTTCATTTCTGAACAAAATGCGAGATGAAGATATCCTACTGCTGTTTATGCCGCATTGAGTGTTTAAAAAACACCTGCCCGTTCCTAAATTTTGTTCGAGAAACAATGACCGCTTCAAAACCATTAACATAGGATGACATATCACAAAACCTGAGTTATAGGTTTTTGAGTTGTCAAGAATATTGGAGATAATGTTTGCGTATATTTGCAATGATTAAGAACGTGGTCATTACGCGTTATAGAAGCAAACTGTTTTACACTTGCTCATTAGTGTGACAATCGTTGTCACATCATAAAATATTGCCTATCAAACATGTTTTGTTCCTTCAAAAATCCCTCCCATAATACAACCTTGTATAGAAAATGCAGTGATACGATCGAGATTGTACGCAACCACAAGAGCCTTAGATCTAATTAAAAATCGACAAAATGTGTTATTTTTTTCATTTGGGCAGGGCTAACGTTTCCGAGAAGAATAATGAAGCTAAAAGCTCGAAGCTTATCCCTAAAACAAGTCTGTGTATGTTGGTGAACCATGCAATTATCAATTTGCTTAGATATTGTCTTGTCACTGTGGGTCTTGCTTATCTGAACACGCACCAAAAAAGCTCCTTTGTTCGGCTGTCAACACTTTACAAACACAGCTAACATAATCGCACGGAGGCGTGAAGGGAACATAAATGTAATGAAAGATATGCATACTATGGTGCATTAAGTAAATAATATCAGCACAAATATTTATCGAGCTCAACTCACATTATTTGTATTTGAGATTGCTTTCTATAAGCGGCTTAGTTAGCTCGCGTCTGCCTTTGTAGAACCAATAGACATGCTACTGAAAATTATTCTGATATTTTGACATGGGCATGAGAAATTTAGAGAAGAAAAGAACTGATGAAGCGTTAATTTTTACAAGGAATAGTCGTTTCTAAAGCTAATGGCTTTGGCTTAAAAATTCTATTCAGTGATGTGTGAATTACATGCAACAATTCGCTAATGAGGCATTCCCGCGTGTTGATTGGTCGACCTTACAGATCTGTCAATATTGCTAATCTAATGACAAAGTGACATGAAGCTAACAAAACACCTCACTGAAAGCAACTGAAATCATTTTTAAATCGACGGCGTAATGGCTACGGTGGTTGTGAATGGAGTGTGTTTGCTTATACTCATCGCTTATATAATCTACCCCGTTGGTTGTAAGGAGCTCATATGCGAAAAAGTTACAATTCCGATGTGTCGCAACGTTGGCTACAACCTAACTTACATGCCGAACATGTTCAACCACGGTACGCAAGCCGAGGCCGCTTTAGAAGTTCACCAATTTTGGCCTCTTGTAGAGATCAGATGCTCGCCAGATTTGAGGTACTTTCTGTGTTCAATGTACGCTCCAGTTTGCGAGAAGCACTATATGAAAGAATTGCCACCTTGTAGAACTCTGTGTGAGCGAGCGAGAAAAGGCTGTGCGCCTCTTATGAGACGCTACGGTTTTCGTTGGCCTGAGAGAATGGATTGTTCCAACTTCCCGGAGAGGGGGAATGAGAAGATTTTGTGTATGGATAGAAATATAACCGAAGACGGAGAAATTACTTCCGATGAAAACGTCCTTGCACCTGGGAAAAGACCAAGCAAACCGACATTAACAACCAACTGCTGTACATGTCGGGCGCCATTTGTTTCGACGGTTTCTCATCGACATAGTTCTGGAAAAGTAATCTCAATTGGTGGAGTGTCTCAATGTGGACTGGCTTGCAATCGAACGTACTTCTCCACCGACCAGGACAGCTTCTCGTCATTTTGGATTGGTCTATGGGCAGTCCTTTGCTTCCTGTCAACAGCCATTACAGTCGTAACTTTCCTCGTAGACATGCAGCGTTTTATATATCCCGTGAGACCGATTATTTTCCTTTCTGCCTGCTATCTCATGGTGTCTCTGGGTTATATCATTCGTTTCATAGCAGGATTTGAAAAAGTGGCTTGCGATTCTAACGGCCTGATACGATACCAAACGTCAGGTCCAGCTTCGTGTACTATAGTTTTCTTGCTGATCTATTTTTTCTCCATGGCCTCGTCTCTATGGTGGGTTATTTTGGCATTCACTTGGTTTCTGGCAGCAGGAATGAAATGGTCCAACGAGGCGATAACGAACTACTCGCAGTATTATCACGTAGTCGCCTGGCTTATTCCTGCAATCCAGACAATAACTGTACTCGCTTTATCGACGGTTGATGGAGATCCTGTTAGTGGAATATGTTTTGTTGGAACTCAGAACTTGCAGAGTTTATTGGTCTTCGTTATAGTGCCACTTGTTGTGTATTTAGTCTTTGGGACTTCGTTTTTAATATCTGGTTTTTATTCATTAATTCGAATACGAAAGATTCTCAAAAAACATGGCGGTACAAAAACAGACAAATTTGATAAACTCATGATACGGATTGGCGTCTTCTCCGTTCTCTACACCGTGCCGGCGACCATATGTGTTGCTTGCTACTTTTACGAGTACGTGAACAGGGACAAATGGGAAAAGTCTATAACCTGCAGCGAATGCTATGAGCAAGTAAAACCCGACCATTCGGTGTTTATTATTAAGTATTTTATGGCACTGGTCGTAGGAATAACATCAGGTTTCTGGATCTGGTCGGGAAAAACAATTGAATCTTGGCGAAAATTCTGTAGAATTTCTAATTCAAAATCAAGAGAAGGGAAAATATCAGTGCCAGTAAAATCCAGAGAGGTGAATGTTTGATCAGCCGAACTGTTGTTTGTTTTAATCACGAGATATAAAATGGTTTACTGGCGTTACAGATGAGGCCATGGGGTCATGTCTGTACAACAGGGACTGATTTAGGAAAAACGCGAGCTGCTCCCAGACAAATAGAGTTCTAATCAACGCTCAAACCTTCAGGAGTTTACAAAATGGATAAAGCAATCGTATTTACTTTGGGTTTCTGCAGCGCCAGTCGCGTTAAACTTGTTTGTTTTACAGCGTTTGATTCAGGCTGCAAAACAAAAGCGAATTTGCATAATCCTAATGGTCGAAGATTTGTGTGACAGAAAACTATTGTTGAACTCGATGACAACAAAATTCTCACTCAACACAACCCGGTTTTTATTTATTGATTCTTTTCTGTACATTTTTCGCTGTTAGCTCGTACTGTTACGACAAAACTTCAAAGTATGCACATTTCATGCACATCTCAAGCAGTTTTGACAACTCAGACGAAAAAAATGGAAGAAAGCTTTTTAAGATACACAGTGAACATAAAGAGAAGTCTACAATGCCCAATTAAGTTTCCTAATCACCGCTCCCAAGAGACATCTTCTTACCACAATCTATTAGTAACAATAAACTAGATTTTCGCTCACTCAAATTAGTTGAGCAAGACAATTTATTTTTAAAAAGAAAAACATTCAAGCTTTAAACATTTTTAATCTTGATAGACCTCGATAAAAAGGAAGTCTTGAGAGTAAATCTTATGTAAATTCAAAGCTGAAACTTAGAGAGACAAAGTTTTATAATAAAGTTGGAAATTGATTTTTAATAACCTCTGTGTTTACAGCTATTTTATCTCTAAATCTTGGCGTTTGTTCGACAATTGACTTGACGCCCCGGTCACTTGGCAGGAATTCATTTGTCAAACAACTGCTAAACGGATGAAATATGACGATGGAAACCGACAAACCGACAGTGTTTGTTTAACTTTTCTATCTTCGTCTTTCAAAAATTGTTTAGTGAATTTCTAACAAAACCAGCCCCCTAATTAAAAAAACTCGGCCTATTTCGAGGCGCATTTCAAAGCCATGAAAGGAACATTGTAGTTGTATCAGCTTAGTTGCTTTCGCTCTAACAAATTGGTTTTTGAATTAGGAAGAATTCTTCTCGAGATCGAAAAACGAAATATGCGTTTTTATTTTACTCTATGGAGTCGTGAGGGTTAAAGAGATAAAATCGGCAGTTTGCTTTTGATGTTCCCTCAAGGCATAACTTTGCTATTGTTTGTGGCTAATTAACCTTAAATTCAGACTGTTTATTTCTGTATTAACGCTAACCATCGAAATCATAGCAGTCGAGTCAGCAGCTTCAGTGATTTAATCCTCGTGAAGTCCGGAAATCGCTGACCCCATAGTTAGAAAATGTTTCAACATCGGTAAGAAAAGCCATGTCAAGTTTCCCGGTTTACTGATAGTATTTCTATCTTGTTCCTGGGATCACCTGGGAGGCAGTTGTTTGATTCCGAACAGATCTGAGAAAATAAAGCCTACGAACGGAAAAAATATTAAGTAACTAGAAACCTTTCGCTATTCTCTTTATAGTGAACATACAAACTGCGTAGACGAACTTGTTTGCTGGAAAAGGTTGATATGCGGCTCATTTCTCCTACAGTAGGAACATTAATCTACATTTTCAATTTCATACCCATAACAGCGCTTTTACAAAAATTTCACGAAAAACGTTTCGGTTAAGCCATAAATCTTATATTGGAGTCCAACATAAACTCCTTAGCTCCATAAGTCGCTTTTCAGGGCGTATAAAAACATACTCTAAGTTGTTAAAATACCTGAAAAAGAAAATAAGAGAAGCTGATGATATTTTCTAGTTCTATAGTATCAGCATTTTACTACTGAACAACATTTGTAAAAATTGGATTCGGCTTTTGTGTAACCGTGTTAAAGTAACTTGCAGTTGCAGTGTAAGAAAACTAGTATTTACAAAACGGCTCTGCGGTTTTTGTATTCTCATCAATCAAGCTTATTTTCATGATATTATTCTACCACAAATAGGAAGGATTAGCGCCATCATAGTGCATGGCTTTTTCGGAATACCAGTGCTAAGGGCAAGGCGCTTGGCAAAGCCAAAGGTAGAATTAATCTACAGTTTCGTGTGGTGACAGTAATCCGCTATGGAGAGCGGTAAACTAAAAACTGGAAAAAAGTGCTTTATCAAAAAGGTTACTGGAGATAAAATTAATTTTATTCAGTCTTTTATGAGAATACGTGTACAAATTTAGAATAAAGTAGCCCATTTTATATTTATAGATAGTTAGATGCATAGATAGCCAGTAACATTCACAGGTACCAAGCTGCACAGCCGTTTTAAAGCGACATCCGTATATGGCGGTGATAAATGTAAATTATATTGCTACTGTTGGTGAATTCCTGCAATATTTTGAGTGTTTATTAGGAATTTTAATATTCCAAATCAGTGTGTTTATTTCAGTTCCCAAGGAAAAGAAAACGATGCAGGTGAAAGCAAAATCTGCTTTTATGGAACTCGACTTCCTCAAGTTATGAAAACAGTGAATGTAAATGGTGTTCAAAGAGTTTTGAAGCAATACACCAGTAAAGTTTGTTTTAATCTTTAGTTGTTATCATCGTCGATTGTTAATTGAGCAGTGAAATCAATAATTACGTTGTCAGTTTCAATTAATGTCTGCAAACATGTCCAGGGTGAATTGTTGCGAGAAATTTAAAAAAAGGAATTATTTAAATCTTAGTATTCATTGAGCCAGTATAACTTTTACGGGTGCTCGTTTCAAACTTTTGATCGTGATGGTACTCCGGGTCACGGCCCTTTCTTGAAAACATAAAAACGTTCAAATTGATATAGCGGGTAGTGAAAACCAGAGGTACGTGCGGACTGTTCGAGTTTGGTTTAAAAAAAGAAATTAGAATCCCCTGGAAAATTTTAGTTGGCTCGACATGTCTACGTGGCGACACTTTAATCGTTGTCATAAAAAAGTTTTAAGCATCATATTGTTATGCTGAAATAATTTGCTTTGACCTGTGGAAGATAACAGACAGTTCATTTCATGACTAATCAATATCGGTGGGAAGTTTTCAATCTGCTAAACGTTAACAAAGAATGGTTTTGGTTCAATTTGGACATCTTTGTTACTTTTCCGCAGTTTTAAACGAAAGTTACTGACTTATACATGAACGTATTCAAAAACCACGCACTTGAGTCTCGGAAAATGTCATGAAAATGTCCACTTAGCTTGTGACGTTAAAGCGAAGGCCGATATCGAAGCTGTAATCTAAAAATACTGGTCGTCTCTTGCAGAGTTTCCCAAGATAAGTTAAGAACCCATTAATAAATCTTATCATTGTTTAAGCCTCCTCATAATCTTTAATAATAAATTAATGCTGAGTATTCAGTCGTCTCCCAAGTAAATCAACAACCCATATTCTCACATTGCCAAACAGTCTCACAGATCAGTTTCGTAAGTTACGTTTCAGAGCACATTTTGACGCAGTAGAAAACTATTTTTCCCGGCCCGTATAACTTTTCTCGCGGACGAAAAAGTTGTTCCTTGT
Organism: Sphenopus marsupialis; assembly: GCA_027575005.1. Lineage (NCBI taxonomy): Eukaryota > Metazoa > Cnidaria > Anthozoa > Zoantharia > Sphenopidae > Sphenopus > Sphenopus marsupialis. The sequence goes on along the minus strand of JAOBRF010284975.1, from coordinate 3,645 downwards.
TAGAGATGATTTATATTGGTTCTTTTTTAATACGACACGTGATGAACAAAATCCTTGTAAGAAGCTTAATATTGGCTAGGCTAGCCGCATTAAATAGCCCTAAATGGACCAAAAGACCGAGTCTCGCACGGAACTGCAGTTTTTTTCTGCCTTTGAGAACAATCAACTCTCTTCTTAAGAAATCAATGTTTAATCTTGCGTTTTAAATATTTAGTGTCAGAACTTTTCATACACAAAACTATGGATAACATTTTCAAAATCGCTGATGCCATTATAAAAGAGGAGAGGATAAAATTGATATTTTAGAGCTCGATAAAAATCCTATATAATCGATAAACAAAAGGAATAATCAACTGAATCAACGATAAACAGAACACCCTTAATTCATTGAAGAGTTATAAATAAAAAGGAATCTGCTCATAAAATTCTTCTCGGTTTATAGTACTAAAACGGGAAACTTTATTAAAACAAAAAATGAAAGTTTTGCTGTTTTACAATTTGATGAAGAATGCAAACTGTTCCTAAGAGTCGCCTAATATATATATGAAAGGACATTCCCGAGAAAGTCCCGAATAGTGTTTTCTGTGACTCGATCCCAACGAAAAGACATCTTCGGCTTGCAGGAAGCATTTCATTGTTAATTCAAGACAACAAAATTTTCGATCGCATGCAGCTCGTAGCTGAATGTTCTAAAATAATTACTATACAAACCACTCTCCATGACAATAAGAGTCTGCAATGTTACGGACCAATATAAACTCTGCAACCCTTATTGCACTTTTCATACGTCAATACAGATTGATGTTGACGTGCAGGGAAAATATTATATTGTACAGTATTCAAATTAAGTTCAATCGAAATCATATTCAAATTGAATATAATTTCCCCGGGAAAGTTTGACAAAGAATTTTGAAAGACTGTCGAACATACAGTTTTTTATGGACAAGTTTGTAGTTTATGCTATTGTTAACGGGATTTGGTCTTCGTTAACACGGAGGTTCAACGGACTGTCGAACTGTTGATAAGTGTAAATTCGGACGACTCGGTTCTGATAATAGAAAAGTGATTCTTGACTAAATTCTGGTAGGCAATATTCGGGATTACCAAGTCAACCCAATATAGGCAGAAACACGCAGAGTATTTCCAACAACATCCTTTTATTCGGACGAGAGATCTTCGTAAGTTGCTTCTAATACAAGTTTCTATGAACTCGATACACGCTCAGAACAAGTTCAGAAAACACAGCTATACGTTACATTTATTTATAGTGAGATAATTCTGGTGGTACCAGCAAACATTACATCATCCTAGTTTTCTGATTACGACTGAAAACTATTACGTCACACTGGTATTGAAAAGATTGACAATGTTGAAGTTATATATACAATACATCATTTATCTTAAACTATGAAATGCGGTAGAATTACTATAATAAGATCAAAAAGAAATAGCCTGTATATTAAGGCAAAGTAAATATCTTATAATTTTAGGTCAAAACTCAACTTTTCGATACTACTTAATAATTAAGTTCCGTGCATCAGTGACTTCAACGTCAGGAAAACTCTAAATAATTAACAAACTTAAAAGTAGTCGTAACTTGATTGGAGGGTTCGGTAGAGCGGTGACACAATCTTCTCTGTTCTGACATCTTCTGATTTTCAGTAATTTTTCTCATTACGTTTTTGTTTCAATGTCTTTTATGCCAATTTGTCTCATAATACTAAATACAAAGTTATCAAAATTTCGGAAATAGCTACAAGCTTTACATATGGTACTAATGAATGCGAACTTCCATTTTATTTCATAATTACTAAATTTAAAAATCTATTGCTTTAATATAAATAAACTTTATCAAAAAAAGACGTTATTCGTTTCTATAACTTTGCAGCAACTTCGCGTAGGTAGACTTGATATTGGGGCTACAACAGCAGTCATTTATATCATCTATATGATAAAAACATTACCCATTCCTTTAATAGCATTGTCCCAGCTAAAATTTAACTAGTTTTCGTTTTTTATTTGTTTTAGATTCTTCAAATTCTGTTCGTAATGTGCATCAGTTGAGCTTTAAAAAGCGTTTAGTGCAGCCGTTTAGTCAAGCCAATACGTTTCTCGCTCAAGTCATTGGTCAGGGTTTACTCTCCATATTTTTTTTACTAGTTGCATGAAGGAGGGTCTATATGGGGTTAACCGACTTGCGACAAAGGACGAAAACTGTTACGGACTACCGACAAAACGAGAAAAAAATTACCGACTAGCGACAAATAAATTCTAACTGACAGCCGGCATGGTCCGACGTTATATGGGTGTTTAATTTGTATTCAAAAAGAACAGCATTTTGAATTTATTTTAGCTCAGGAAATATCCAGATACTTTAGTGGGCTTTATTGTTATACTTTCACCACTAAGACGTAATCACAATCTAAAATTCCAAATTACTTTAAAGCCCTGGGATCCCGGCCCCCGTTTCGGGGAGCAGCGAGAAATTCATTTCTGGCCGCGGCTCGTTGTTGAATCGAGCCGACGAGACGCCCTGCCGTTGTTTTTTCACTGCGCGTTGTCGCTGTTGTTTGTTGATGCGGTCGGGCCATGAGTGGCATTGTTAAAGTCATCGCGAGTTTTTCCCGAATCGGTCCGTGCCAGAACCTTGCCATTAAACGCGATCGAACAATGAAATTCCTATTTTTTAGGACTGGAGCGCTTGCTGACAAATACGAAAATTTTGCAATTGCGACGCGGAAGGGCCGTGGCAACTTGAACTTCCAAATTTAAGGTGGTCCACTACCTTTGAAAGTGTATGAAAAAGTGATGAGTCGATCGAAACATGTCTTGGAGTATTAAAAATGTTGTACTAATTGTTATATGAAAAAGTAGTTTTGAGGAATGGAGAGGGGTATAACAAAACTGTTACTTCTCCCAAAATAAAAACCGGGACTCGGGAGTCTGGGAATGGCATTTGCATATGAAAGATGTTCACGTGACAACATATAAAGACCTAAGTCGGATTTTTCTCTTTTTTTACCGGCCTACTGACTCTGTTTTTCTCTTTCAAAAAAATTTGTAAATAGAAAAATTTAGTTGGGGATGCCGGCATGGAGATGGAATTTTATGTGGGCATTGAACCTAACAAAGAAATCAGATGTTGCTACGCGACAACTGGCGGAAAAACCCGAAGCAGCACTTACGTCGGTATGCGACTTTGTTTTGTCTTGGCTTTGACGTGTTATTGTTCATTGTATAAACCAATAAATAACTAGGAAACATGAATTCCATCAAGCCTCAGTGAATATATGCAGGAATGTTAAAAACAAATTGTGTCGCATTAATCAATAATAAAGTGTTAAGCGTTTTATATTTCAACAAAATAGAAACGTGAAGTTCTAAAGCGTGCGTTTGTTGCACTCTTGCAAATATCTAAAAACTTGGACCTTAATAAAGAGACAGCCAATGAAAATAACTTTTCAGTCACGTGATTTGGACATTTTAACTAGGAAACTGCAAACAAACTTTCACATTTCACACAATGTGCTATAGTTAAACTTTCACGTTTCACACAATGTGCTATAGTTAAACTTTCACGTTTCACACAATGTGCTATAGTTAAACTTTCACATTTCACACAATGTGCTATAGTTAAACTTTCAC
>JAOBRF010283864.1:0-11587 GCA_027575005.1 Sphenopus marsupialis | reverse complement strand
TTTTTATTGATAACAGTTGCGCCACTTGCGAATATAGTTAAATCGAGCTATCAAGAAATATTTGCACAAAGTTAAGCGATGGGAGAATTAAAAGTGAAAATGTTCTTCAATTTCCTAAAACAGTGCTCCATTATCGTCTCGTAGCAAGAAAGTAGTTTAAGCGAACAGTTAGCTGTGTTTATCTTAGCAATCAATTTTGTTCTTCTTGGCATCGGATCCATTTACGAACTATTAAAAATTCAAAAGCAACCATTACATTGTAAATAATCAAGCAGGTTTCCACGAAATACCATAATAATTACTTGATCACCACAGTAAAGAGAGAGAAGATGAAATTTAAATTTAGCCGAGATGAACCGCCCGCGAGAGCTGTGAAAGATAGTGCAATCGTACTTAAAAACCACAAAACGGACAAACAAGTAAAGATGCCATCCAAGGCAACAAAATGAACAGTTCGCGTGAGAGCTGAAGGGTTTCTTGAGAGCTCTCATGAATAGAATTTGAAAACATTAATTCTAACTCTAGCAGACATATAGACGTAAACATAGGAATTGCACCTAAAATGAAAATAATCACTTAGTCATATGTAGTGCAAGAAAAAGACGCTGTATCTCCGATTGGAAAATGAAAGATCAAATCATGATGCCCTGCGACTAAAGAAACTCTGCAATGAAACCTTGAAAACACGATAAAAACAATAAATATAATAAAAAAATAAAAAACAGCGATGGAAAAACTAAAATACTATATTTACTTTCACTTACTCAGATAATGATTTACAATTGACAAAAAGTTTTACAGAATATTTGCATTTGGAGATTATAGGGCCCGATAAAACCATCGATAACGACTTTTCCAGCTTGGTAAAAAAGTAAAATCGACTTAACAAACAGCATTTTTTGTTTTACGAAATCTCGTTTTAATTTTCACCTTTTTATAAGATGAATAACTAAAAGCACCTGACAAGAAAAACAAGATGCTGTTTTTGTCAACCAATTCTGCAATTACAAACGAATGTTGTAGAAACCTAAAGCGGGCTAAGTTAAGACTAAAACCTATTAAACCCAACCAGCCCAACTGAGACCTTAAAAGGATCTTAAGCTTCAAAGGGCTCCAAATTTTAATGCTTCGAGTATTAAACTGTGACAAGGATATATCTTTGCGAGGGAAAAGAAAAAGTTTCGTGTGGTTGAAATCTTACGATTTCCACTCGGTTAAATCTTTACCCGAGGCTATAAGATAGAGTCGCTTCTTATTCACAGAAAAAACTTGGTACTTAGCACTGGCAACTTTAATTTCATATTAACATTTTTTCGAAATAAAAAAAAAGTCTTTCGCAAATGTCAAGATGTTTTGTAGATTCATTTAATATTAGGAAGATTTCAAAGGAAAATGTCCTACGCGGTGTAATTGCATGAAAACCAATTATCGGTTTATTCGGCGCCCATTTTATGATTTCAAAAGGCAAGCTCCGTTTTGTGGTTTGAATAATTCATTAGTGCGATTCAAAACAAACTGTATTTAGTTTCCACAATGACAGAAAATCATTTTTAGAAAAAAAAAATTGTCAAAGTTGACCAGAAGGAAATATTTGGATCAATTTTCTTCGCTTTGTGGTTTGTCGTACAAGATGTTTTCTAAACTGAAAAGTGCTGCTTTCTCGCGTTTTCTTACTCAAATTCACAGCTGATTACTCGCAACTCAAATAAAGTTCTTTGTTAAACAGGGACTCGGCGCTTTCGTCTCCTAATTGGATGTTGCTATCTCGGCTATAGAAAAAAAATAATGAGGTATATTTAGAAAACTCTGAATGGGCTGACGTTTGTCCATAATTTTAAGCACAAGTGAAATTGTGCCGGGAGATAGCTCCGGGTAACTCTGTAAAGAAAATCCAAATACTCAGATTGTTTTTAAGTTAATCTTTAAGAAATTGTCAAAACGTTTTTTAAAACTCGCAAGTGCGAAGAGGACTAAATTTTCCAGATCCCTTGGGTAAAACAATTCTGAAGAAGGAAGCCACGAGTTCTTTTTGTAAGTGAAATAAAAATCTCAACTGAGTAGGGCAAGAACTGTTTATATTCTATGAACAGAATCGCAGAAGCCCTATACCAAGTTTCGCCGTTTTTAGTAAAAGGTTTAAGTTAAAAACACTTGCTTCAATTTATCCGACCGTTAAGACAAAACACTTCTTGGCACCGGATTTTCACTTGGCTCGTCTACTTATCAACACAAAAGCATTAGAAATATTTTTTCCTTATTCAGAATACCGCTCATACACGCGTAACTATCGGTGCAAAATGCGCAAACATTTTACTTCGCCATCTTAAATGCAGTTCTGATGCAAATGGCCAACAATTGTGGTCAATAACCAAAAAATATAAAAAGCCGGATTAACGAAAAAAGATATTCAATTCGCTATTTCAATTCGTGAGGGCGATCCATGTTTTGTTGGCAGCCGGAAAATGATTACAAGTTCACAATATTGACAAGACATCCATTGAGCACAGAATAAATATCTCTCATCTACCGCCGAGGGATATCTTTTGACTCAAGTTTTAAATTACGCCAAACCAACGTCTCATCTGTGAAAATGCCACAGTTGGACATTTATAGATTGTACAATCACAGCTTGACGATAAAATAATCCTTTCTAAGGATCAAGAAGACATTAGCGGTTTAAACAATAGCCTTTTATAACAGGAATTTGGGAGAATGGTTTTGTTCAGCCACAACAAAGATGAGCGTTTTAAAACCCTGGGGCTAAAAAACGATTCGATGTAAATAATCCTTTTAGAAGTATGCTGAAAACGAATCGAGGTAATTATTACTTCGCCACTAGGAAATGAACAGTTCTATTGCGATCTTGGCAAGAAATGAAAGCTCAATTCTTTAGTTTTTAATGAAACTTCCTTTTGATCTGAAAGTGTAAGCAGAACATACCTTCTGACAACCAAATCGAAACCGTGTTTAAATGAAAGCTTTGTTTCGGACAGGTATAAACACGAAGTACTCGCGAAACTGCTGTTTATGCTCTTAATCAAGTCTGCTCGAACGAAATTGCTTTTTAATTCCTATGAAAGTGCGACAACAAAAAACGCGCGTGCGCAAAAAATTGTTGGCAACAAGATAACACAATGCACTCAAATGCAAACACCAGCTTGAAATATTTTCGTAGAATTTTCAATTTTTTAATAAAACTTTTTGCTTTTAGAGTTTGAAAATGAAATAAGCTTTTCGTGAAAAGCTACAAAATATCTGTTTCGTTTGCTCGAGGCGAAATCGTGTTGATGTCACAGTTTGCTAACTCAATCCATGGATATACATAGTCCCTGATGCGAAAAAAGATCGAACTATTTGTTTAATTTAACAACAATATCTTTTAAGTTTGCGGCATTTAAATCGATCGGCTCATTTATTTCCTAAGACGTAGTCGTAGCGAACATGGAATTTCCTTCAGAAGTCATCGTGTGTGGCAAATGCTGTCCCCACGTGCTAGGACCATCACGCCCCAACACCACTTGATCAGCCTGTCAACAAGTCCCTCTTTAAATAAGCAACTCAAAAAGCAATTTGACAAATACCTCTATTTCGAGGTTTTTCAGGTTTATTTGAGCCACGCTCGCCGAATAAAAAGCTTTCTGAATTTTTTTTTCCTGAGCTAAGCGAGAAGAGAATTTCCCTTTACAAATATTGCGGCTATGTCGCAACGGCTTTGTAAATACATTATTGACAGCGTGCTGACGGTACTGCTGCAATGAAAGCGACATTCAGAACCTTGGGTCGCTGTTTAAGAGTTTAATAAAAACTTTTCCCTTAATGAAATAATCCTAACTACAAGTTCTGCCCCGCCACAATATCGCACTCACTTCGCCTTTCACGGTCAAATTAGCCTACTAGTCGTCAACTACGAATTCATGAATATATATGTGACTATAACGAATTCGCCTTATTACCATAATATGAAAGTAAAAACCGATCTGAAGCGAACATATACAAGACAAGATCAACGAGTTGAAGACAAAAATGATCGAAGGAGTTTGTAATAAAGTGAAAAGCGGAAAGCGTTGTTGCAGAACACAAACAAAGGACGACGCTCCATATTTAATTACATTTTTCTCTCTAGTTTTACAACAAATACTGTTAATCCAGGTACAAAGCTGTCCCACCTGAAGTCAGTGCAAGATAGAAAATTGAAAATTCTATCGCTGGTTATATATTTTTTGCTTTATATAGGGAAACAACGAGAAAAGACCCGAGTTGAATGTGTCAACTCAAACACTAGGGACTTTTGGAAGGCATTGTTTGTCAATGCAATTAAAAGCCTCCCGAGAATTCTTTCGACATCTTCGGGTTGCGTTGATAGAAACTATTTTATAACTTGCATCTAAGCAGTGTAACTTTAGTCTTTGAGCTAGCAACGAGTATAGTGAAACTGAAATGAAAAATCCCGTGAACAAATTTGATAAAGTCAAGATGTAATACAGAAGTAAAGTTCGTACCTAAAAAATCCTGGCTCGATGTTTTTGAAGCAAGTGTCACGAGGGAATGGTTGTTGTATATTGACAGATAATTCAGGAGAATTTCACCAAGTTTTACTAATATCTTAAAAAGAAAATGATGATAACACTTAGTTTACAATATTTCAAATATAAACTCTTAAGAATAAATACTGGAGGCCAAGCTAATACTTGATGGGCTGTTTGGACAAGATGGCCACCTCATGGGAAAGATTTGTGGCCAAACTTCACTTTAAAATTACGGTGAAATTCGATCACCATATCCTGTTTAGACTAAAAAAGAAATTAAAGATTCGTTTAAACTTGAACGTAATGTTTCTTTGCAACTACAGCCATCGATCTTGAAATGCTCAAATGAATTTACAACACACACCTGGCATGGACAATAATTACGGCAGCAATGACCTGTTTCAACTCACAACAATAATTGCCGCCATGAACAACCATTGCCTTGTTTTAATCCCCGAATAAACACTTGTAGTTAAAAGGTTGATACGACCTTACCATTTCCTTTTCAAAACAGAAGAGATGTCGTCAAAAAATACCCAAAATTTTGTATTACGGGTACCAGAATGAAGAAGGCAATTCGCGATGTATGATCAATGCGTTTTTAAACTGTAACAATTTTCAACGCGAATATCAACTCAAAACAGCGCAGGGCCAAATTGTTACTTAAGAAATAGTAATAACTGTGCACCCTAACAGTGCAATGGGGGTCGCTTGAAAAAAAAAGAGTTAATAGAACGATTCCTTTAAAACGCATCGACTAAAAATCTACCGAGGAAATCGTTAGGACTTACTTTGAAAGAAGGGCGGTAACCAAAGTCCATTGCAAACGAAAAGCTTGCGTTATTCGGAGTGAAAACCATTATTTTCTCATCGCGAAAAGCTATAGATATCGCTACTGATGACCAAAATTTACAAATCTTCAAAACATAGTGAGTTTAATGTATGGGAGAATTTAAATAAGGAAATTGTTTCCATTTGCATATATCAGAACTGAATTCATTCTGTCTCATGAATGAAAGCTCTTTTGCTATGCAGGTTCTAGTCTACTTCCTCCGGCCAAAAACGATCCAAATCTTCGATTATACTGGTCAAAACAATCAAATTTTATAAAGAAAATATAAGCTACAAAAATCAAGCTAAAATTTGTACTATATAAAATCTCTTTAACAGCTAAAAGAACAACTGGCACTTCAACAATATACTCGGAGTTTCAGGAGCAGAATATATATCAAACGACGAATTTAAGAGTTTAAACATAAAGGTTTTAATAACTTATCATGAATACAGAAGTTGTTTCACCAGCCAAGTTACAAAAGTATGGTGCTTTGAATAGCATTAACACTAAAAAAGTGTTGCGATTGAACAAGACGAAATAACTATTTTTCTCCTTTTCGTATTTTGACTTATAGCCAGTCATCTCTTATTTACAAACTGACTTTAGGAAACCCATGGCTGGATCTCGCGACCGTATTAACAATGCTTATGCACACAAATTCCTCCCCGGCGCACGATCAAAACAAACTAAATCCCGATTGGAAAAAAAGAAAATTCTAGCTTAAACTACGATCACAGTTCTACAAACTTACATACACACTTACTCGATTTAAACTCATTCACACAGTGCTAGAGGTATATGAAATATCGACATGTCTTGATCACTTCGTATTCCCAAGGAAATAAAGTATTTCATTCCATTTCGATCTACAGTTTGAATAACTTGACATATGCACGACAACTTCGGGCATAGCGTTCGGCAAATTATCACACTACTGCGTGCTGCTCGCACAAGGAGTTCATGCGGCTTTCTTATTCACTCGAGCGATGATTTGTTCGCCTCGTTCTCCTCCACTTAAATTGTCTAGACTCAATGTGTTCGCGATAGAAAAATACATCATGCACGAGCTTCATTTAGAGATGCTAAGCGCCCAATTTAAAATCGAGTTTTAAGTTCTTTTTAGTCGTTTTCTTCCGTTTTACTGAGCATGGGCGACCTGATGGGCAACTTGTTGGTGATTTACTTGGTGTTGTGCTTGCTGTAAATGATGCTCCTCTTCGCCATTCGTTGTGACCGAAGCGGTCATTCGCTTCTCTTTCTGCCTTCTATTGCAGAACCAAACTCTTACTACTTCTTTATCCAAACCTAGATTTTCAGCAAGCGACGCGATCTCTTGAGCGGAAGGTTTGGCGTTTTTGCAAAAATGGTTTTCAAGGGCGCCTTTCACAGCTAACTCTATGGATGTTCTCTTCTTGCGCTTTCTGCCTTGCGTTGCCATCTTATCTAGGGCACTCGTACTGCCGTTATTATTATCAGCCTCTTCCAACCACTTCTCCAGCAAAGGTTTAAGCTTGCACATGTTTTTAAAACTAAGCTGTAGAGCCTCGAACCGACAAATTGTTGTCTGAGAAAATACATTCCCGTATAGTGTCCCAAGCGCGAGCCCCACATCAGCTTGGGTGAAACCGAGTTTGATTCGCCTCTGCTTGAACTGTTTCGCAAACTGCTCAAGGTCATCAGAAGTTGGTGTATCGTCGTCTGCGAGATCGTGATGCGAGGCGCTTCCTTGGACAACATTTTCGCGAATCGCCTGAGTGTGCGGAGAAAACGCGGCCTGAACCTGAGCTAGTTGCCCGTTAACGGTGGAATATGTAGTGGGAACTTGCTGCATGGAGCTCATATGAATACGTGTGTGGTCCGGCGGTGGAGTGCCATGTGTCGGGCTCGGCCAACGTGCTTGCTCGAGCATTCCAGGGTGAACTGGCGGTCGATGATGGACAAGAGAAGCAGCCGAAGTAATCACCGGAGTTCCATCTTCACGAATGATGGGTTTAACATCCTGAACAGTCAGCGCCGAGTTGGGTGGCCAGCCGACTGTGGGAGCATGGTCTTGTACAACCCATTGAGGCCCGCTCAAATGTGTATTAGCGACCCTGAGCTCTTGTTGGGTTGTAGCTTGAGATTGACTGAGGCTAACCACATTTTGTTCGTCGCGATACGACATAACTGGAGCTTGAGTTTGAAATTTCGTTTCTCCTTGCGTTGTAATGTTAGGATTGTAAGGGTTCGTTTGAGCAGCCATTTGAATGAATTTAACTTGTACTCGCACAGCAACTCAGCTTTTTTGCCGCCAGCCACATAAACGTGTCGAAAGTTCTGTTGATTTCTTGTCATCTCATTGGAGGACGGTTTGTTGAGTGACGTTCTATTATTACTTAATTAATCATGATTCAAGAGCCGCTGAAATATGATTGGCCCAACAATGTTCAGTGCTCGGCTGTTGTTAATGGCAACCATGAATCAAGAAGAATATGCAAATGTTATCACAAAAGAAAAAGTGATTGGCTGAGCTGTCAAACGAGCCTTTTGTCCTCACCGAGACCTCATTACCACATTTGCAAATGAGATGAAAGAGTTTACAAAATAAAATCATGGGGTGCACAATGAAATTGCACTCTGTTCTAGCTAATATTAGTGGCTTTTGTCAGGCTGATCTAGGAGGGCCGCTGAGACTAGAGGGCGTCAGAGTCTCGTTTGTCACTCTTTCTTTGTTCAACTTTGCAAAGTTTTAGGATTACAACCAGCATATATATTGTTGTGGGGGAGTGAGGGTTTATCTAGTTATCGCCAGGAAATTACGAGAAAAATTTGAGATGTCTGGTTAGCACCTTTAGCATTGTAGACTACCTTTCAACAGGGATTAAATTTTTTTTTCTCGTGCCCCGAAAAAAGGCTGCTAAAGACATGAAGTGTCAGGCGGCTCACAGCTGCTCAAAAGCAATAACAAACACAAGAGGCCAAATGGCCGACCCTGAAATACTTTCTCTCCGCCCCTCAAAGAAAACAAGACATTGGCATCCGTAGTCACTCTCCACTAAGCACCGGAGATTAAAACTGAGATAATAGAAATTCACGCTTCAACCAAGTGGAGAAGAAACGAAATTTTTTAGTTCGGATTATTTTCCGTTTAGCAGCATGTTTTCTGCCGCTTGTGATATCTTTTAATCGATAAGCTCTTGAAGTCAGCCTCCTTTGCATTGACATGTAATCACTAAGAAAAGGTCTAAAATTTCTCAATAGATTTTATCAGCTCTTTGAGGATGTTTGGTGCGTCAGGTGGATGGCTTACAGAATCTCTTGGCTTGTTATTAATATCACTTACAAATCAAGACACAATAATGGCCTAGGTCTGCAAGATCCAATCACACCGTTCTCCTTTCTCTTGAATTGATAAAGCGCCGAAAAGAACATAATGGTTTAATTTAATCACCAAAGCTTACGTCACTGCCATGAGTCTTGTTTACAACAAACCTGTAATAATCTGTTCAAAGTCGAAAACTATCTTTCCAACAAAGCAAATTCTTTGTCGACCTGAACGAAGAAATGTCACTTGTCTTGTAAAAACAGACGTTTAATTTATTTGAAAGCGTTTTGACTAGAAGTAACGAACTATTATTAAACGCTTGTTCGACTCAAATGCTCAAGGATGCGAATCAAAAACAGACACAAGCCTGAAATTTCGACAAGTACTGATATTGCCTTTTCACGCATTAACGTGAACTGGATCAAACTTTGTAGCTATTGTTTCGTTTTCGGAAGTCTGAAATGGACACTGCCTTCTGAAGTTTAATTAAATTCTCTATTTTACGATTTATCCACCATGTTAACATCAAACACACAACTTATAATTCGCAAACGGACATTAAACTAAAGGTAGTTTCATAACCATCATCACACAAAGCAGCAGCCTTTGTTTGACTTGGTTCTTGTTCCGGCGTGTTTTGCAATGCCGCCCTCTCGGGTATTCTCAGCATGCGCGAGATAAAAACCTCTGGTTTCGTCTGTAACGTTTTAACACGTCAAAAACAGCGAGTTTATCACGAAACTTTGCTCGTTTTCAACGCCCGCCCTTTCTCGGCCAAGGTTATATCGAAAAGCTTTTGAAAATAAACAAGAAATGTTTTCACGGTTGACGAGTCGAGCGTCGGTCACACGAGGTGTTCTTTTAAAATTTTCTTTCGCGAATTTTACTGTATTGTCGACAACATTTCGGCGTATTAATCATCTTTAACAAAAATATACAACCAGAACTTGTCTCAGTCACATTCTAAGATCTTAAAAGTTCGTGTTTTTAAGAAAGAAACGAGCATTTCTCATCGCTTCGCTCGACACTCCATCAACATCAATTGAGAACCTAACTTTTTGCTATTTACTCACCAATTCGCGCCATCACGTCCCAAAGCCTCTTTCGACACAATTTGTTCCGAATTGGTCCACCAAAACCACATTTTTGAAATAAAATGACACAGACAGAAACGAAACACGTCCGTAACATAAGACAATGTCCGGTGTTTTGCGCTACATGACGAGTCAAGTCATAAATAAAAAGAAGAACGATCGCTTTGCAATTCAACATTCAGAAAAATTTGCATCTATACATATACATGGAAGCCATAAATACTTGAGTTATGTTTGAAGACGTATTTGGTCAGGAGTCAGGACCACGGCAGCGTGAAAGAGAAATTCATGTATAATACAAAAGGATTTCTGGGCCAGCGTAAAAATGCGGCGCTTTTTACAAGATGCTTGTCGAAGAAAAGTTCGGTAAAGAACCTTGAGCGCTATGGAAAGAACCGTTCAAACAATCAACATAAACATCCACAATACCGTTACACAGAGAGTTGATAACAAAACTACATTTCTCAAACAACAAAACTCAAAGTTTTTATGTGTTAGAAGATTCTGATAAAATACTTGCAATAAATAAATCGAAGGTAAAAAAATGGTTAGTTAGAGCGTTCCGCGTATTGAAGCGGGTGAACTATGACATCAGAGATCTGACGCAAGGTATTTTGAAAACTATGGTTCAGGAAACGAGTTTGTTGTGCTGATCTGTTAAGTATATTTACTCTGCTCGTTCGGCGTGGAAAACTTGAACCGAAATAGGTGAAATAAACGGAGGCTCAAAGTCAAATTGAACCACGTCAGCAAGAATTCAGCTTGCGCGAAATTATTTTATCTATTCAATTTTACTTACTTTCTACTAAATAAATTCTTTTTAAGGGAAATGACAAGTTCGAACAATTTTAAAGCTCAACTTTGTGAAAAGTGAAATTTTTCAAAATAATTTTTATAATAAAAAATAAAAAAATGAAAATCTTCAATTTTGTAATTTTATTCAGAGCACGGTTTAGTAGTACGTACGGCGAGGAAAAAAATTAATTGTAAAACTTCTGTTTGAATAGTTTAGACGCTGATCAGTTGCTTGGTAGCTTTGTCTTTAGGGCTTCAAACACCGCCCCACTTTGTCCAAGTACACAAGACGGGGTGGGGTAAAATTTCTTCATTGCGTGTGACTGTTTTTCTCAAGTTTAAGTTACATTTTTTTTCTGAAAACAAGTAACTTAACAATCGCTTGCATTTAAATCCATAAAATTTTATCTGAAACAGCTGGAGTTATATAGAGTAAAACAAAACGAGAAACTATTTTAAAAAGCAATAGAATCTAAAAAAATACATGTATATTTTCACTGTTACGTAAGGATATATTTTTTGGCATTTTGTCTGCAAGCTCCGGCTTAATATAAATCTAAAGTAAAAAATAGCCACTTTCGTGTGATATTACTATTGGTATTGCTCTTTCATTACTGAGAGCCGGAACGTGTCGGTATAAAACCGGCAATAATGCTCTATACAATTTATAAAACAATCATGTCATTTATGCCTGTCTTGTAAGCTAAAAATTTCCATATTTAACACCACGACAAAACATTATTAGCCTTTCAAAGAACGCTCTGACGAATGATAAAAATAAATAAATAGAATGAATTTGCTCAAGATAATTCTACGGTGCACTGCATTTTTTAGGACTAAATTTCAAGCATTCATTAGCACAATTAGAATGGGAACTAAGTCTTTTATTGTATAAAGAAGACCGGCAAGCCACAGATATGGTAGATGACTTTTAAAAAGTATTCATTCATCAGTCAAGTTTTAAAACACTGGCAAATTCTGTTCAACCTAGGGGAGAAATTTTCTTCAAATTAAAATCTAGTTGATGGCTAAA
>JAOBRF010281642.1:0-11591 GCA_027575005.1 Sphenopus marsupialis | reverse complement strand
GGCTTCCTCGTGTTGACTTTATGCAAATAGCTTGAATCTTTCGCGCCAAATCGATTCCTTCCAATAATAGTGTTTATTCTATAAGTTTTCTCTTTCAATCTTTTACCAGCTCTTTTCCCTCGAATACGCCATGGCTGAGAAAGCATTGGGATGGTGATCTTTGCGAATATGATAGAATGATGTCGAAGGAAGCAAATAAACATTGTTGTCGAAGGGACGAGTTATAACTGTTTTTTTTTGTTGCAGTTCCAACTGGGTTGTAGAGATTTCTGTATGATAACAGTAATTCGAATTCACTGGTCCTGAATTGCATTCAATGTCCATGCAGACTGTAGTATCCCTCGAGCTCGGAAGATAGATGAAATTATGTCCTCGCTTCAATAAGACACCAATCGGGCGAGTTGGAGCTCTGACAGACTTTGTCGAGTAGCATTTCACGATTGAGCTGTAGAACTGACTCAACTTAAGATAAAATCCTTTCTTGAATGAATAAACAAGCACATCAAACTTCGTTTGTTGTCCAATTAAAACAATTAAGACTAGAAAAGTTAAAAATAAGTGCGGTTAAGTAAAAACAGCAGCCATGTTCGGCGCTCACAAAAATTCTGTACTGGTATGTAATGGTGTGTACTTATATGTACTGATATCTAAAAGTGTACTGGTATGTAAAGATGTGTATTGGTATGTAATGGTGTGTACTGGTATGTATTGATATGTAATGGTATGTACTGATATCTAAAGGTGTATACTGGTATGTAAAGATGTGTACTGATATGCAATGGTGTGTACTGGTATGTACTGATATTTAAAGGTGTGTACTGGTACGTAAAGATGTGTATGTACTGATATCTAAAGGTGTTTACTGGTATGCAATGGTGTGTACTAGTATGTACTGATATCTAATGTTGTGTATTGGTATGTAACGGTGTATACTGGTATGTACTTATATCGAATGGTGTGTACTGGTATGTACTAATAAGTAATGGTGTGTACTGGTATATACTAAAACGTAATGATGTGCTCTGGTATTTAATGGTGGTACTAGTGCGTACTGATATCTAATGGTGTGTAATGGTATGTAAAGATTTGTACTGGAATGTACTCATATCGGATGGTGTGTACTGGTATGTACTAATATGTGTACTGGTATGTACTCAAAAAGAACGGTGTATACTGGTATGTACTGTGTAACAGTATGTACTGGTATGCAACGGTGTGTACTAGTGCGTACTGATATCTAATGGTGTGTATCGGTATGTAAAGATTTGAAGTAGTATGTACTCATATCAGATGGTGTTTACTGGTATGTACTAATATGTAGTGGTGTGTACTGGCATGTACTAATATGTAGTGGTGTGTACTGGTGTGTACTAAATGTATGTGGTACTAATGTATGTAATAGTGTGTACTTGTGTGTAAAAAAACATAAAGCAATGATATGTAATGGTGCGTACTCTGGTATGCACCGATATCTAATTGTGTGTACTGGTATGTAATGGTAAGTAGAAATTTTTACCTCTTGAAGCCACTGAGTCATTTGTTTTCTTGCCTGTGGCCAATCGTTTAACCATCTGGTGGAAAGAAACCCCTCAATTTTCAATTGTTTACTCAGAACCAACCAATTGATACACGGAACTGTGTTAAAGTGAAAAGTGATATGAGGAATAACTAAATTTCTTCAAAAGTACAAGTTGGATTCCTTTTTACAAAATTAAGTTTTGACAAAGTATTATCAACTATGCTCATAAAACAGTACACAGACTTGACAGGAAGGTCTGCCAATCTTGAGAACAAAAATTTGAAATTGAAATGAAAGTTCCTTAAAAGAAAACCTTATTGATAAAAAAAAACGCTCGACGAGTTTCTCATAAACAAGGGGAAAAGAGACGTCAACAGATTCTCTCTTGAAAACTGTTGAAAGAACTCGAAGGTCATCAATGAAAGAAAATAAGAACAAGTTGCTACAGCGAACAAAACCAGTAAGCTTCAAAACTTTTCTTTTGTAAGTTATAATTTAAAAAATGTTTTCAAGTGTTAGCTTTTAAATTTCAAGTACTCTAAATTCAGGCAATGTTTGGGTCTATATAATAAAATTATTTTTGCGTCTTATAAACAAAATTTTACTGACTCACTCTCTGCGCTTATCCGAAAATATTAGTTTACTACTCAAAAATAAACTTCATCGCGCCGCCATTGAAAATCCTCCAAATATTTTTCCTTCAGTTTTCGGGGGCTTCAATCGTTACTGAAAATAGATTCGTTCCGAATGTTCTGGTGGTTCCTGTCGTTTCATTTTTGATTGGTTGTTCCACCAATCCTAGTACAGTGTTCGTAGTTTAGAACATGCCTTGTTATGAACTAAAGGAAGGTTATGACCGCTTACCTTGTACATCTTCAGAATTGTAAGTTGCAATACTGCCACAAATAGACACTCGACCAAACAAATTCATGTTTTGAAGGACTGTTGTAAAACCCGGCCCTCCAACCTGAGGCGACACAATGGAAAAAATTATTGAAACAAAAATATTGGGATTAACATTATTTGAGATATGAGCAGCCAAAGCCAAAATATGAGGTGTTTTTGTCAAAACAAGTGATTGAATCTTTTCCCACAATAACTGGTGTTTGATATGATACCGTAACACCACTGTTAAGTGGTAAAGTATTGTAGTGTCAGTCCTTAAAAGAACCTTTCTTTCAAGTGTTGAAACTGGTTTGAGTCACCTAATTGATCAATTACGCCAGGGGTACGTAGACTAAAAAAGGGTGAAAAGGTGTAAAGGTGTACACTATTATTTCAACTCAGATAAATTACAATTATATTTGCTATTTATCCACGTACTCTCGACTGATTGTTCAGTATTTTACAATATTTAACCCTTTTAGCCCCAAGCACGACAAATGACGTGTTGGTAAATTCTCCCAACCGAGATCCATACTTCCTGTATAAGCAGTTTGGGAGAATTTGGTTTTTCAACTTCCACAGTTTATTTCACTTGATCAATTTCTTATTTCTCATTATCAGTTATATTATTTTGTTTGAATTATGTAGGGAGAAGTTCGATGTTGATAAATTGCCTGGGGCTGAAAGGGTTAATACTTGGAATACATACTGACACAGAGTAATACATATACTGGTAGCTGCAATATTCATGTATATCCACTAGTCAATTCAAATTCCGGCCCCCCGATGCCAGGGAAATATCGTGAAAGTTACGCGGCATAACCGTTGCGAAAAGCCCCTTTAACTGGGCCTACTGTAACCGGAAAAGTAATCATTTTTGCGAACAGACTTGGGCCAGAGCCGGGGGAGTAACAACTGTACATGTGTGAGAGATAAATCACTAGTTATTACAATTTTCCCAATTTAGTATATTCTTCCACTAACTTTCTCAATGTTGTTGTTTGGTTTTCAAAAAACGAATAGCAAACTATTTAGTCGAGTATCTGTTCTGAATACGTTTTGAGCAAATCTTATAAAGAAATCTCGAAAAAAATGGTCAAGTACAGCGGTCTAATGGAATGTACCCAAATGGATCAAGAAAGAAGATTAACTTATTCGATATTTGCCGTCTCAAGCCAGGAAACAGGACCGGGGGATTTAACATCAAGTGGTCCCTGGTAACCCGGGGAAACAGGACCGGGGGATTTAACATCAAGTGGTCCCTTGTAACCCGGGGAAAAGTACAGAAGTAACACTGTTCAGATGGTACTTCCCCCGCTCTTTCTCGGCGGTCTAGGAGCCAGGGTTTCAATTGACTGGTACATACAGTGTATACTCACGTTATCAAAAAAACAATCGATGCCTTTTGGACATGTCTGTGGCAAGGCTTCTTCCAGTGAACATGTCTTGTAGTTAAACGCCTCGTCAAAACCAAGTTCTTTGAGGTACTGTACTTTTTTATCTGACCCTGCAGAGCCCACCACTCTACAGCCTTTGAGTTTAGCAATCTGCCCCACCACAGACCCCACAGCCCCTGCCGCACTGTTGACATAGACTGTCTCGCCTGCTTTTGGCTGACACAACTCCAAAAAGCCAAAATATGAAGGAGTAGTTATGTGGGTCCATATATTTCCTTTGCTTGTTTTGATGTTGCATAAATGAATATTAATGAGATGCATAGTAATGAAGCGGAAGTGAAGGGGAGGGTGAAATCCGTTCCTTTGGCCTTGTTTTGATGTTGCACAATTGACTATTAATGAGGTTCATAACAATGAAGCGGAAGAGGGGGCGGACTGGGAACTTTTTGCCTCGTTTTGATGTTGCATAAATGAATAGTAACGAGTTGCCTCAGAAAGGAAGCGGAGGTGGGTCCAAATAAGGGCGTATGGGATTCCAAATAAGGAAAAAAGGGTGGCTATAAAGGGTTTTCCTTTGTAGCCGATTGCCAATTTCGTGTTGGATGGGATACGAAAAGGATGTCTAGAAATAAATCTTCGAGGACCGTGTGAATGTCTCCATTGCCCCTGACTGGTGTGTTTCGGGCTGTGGTGATGAGAAATGGGCGCGATCTGTAACAGCGTTTAGCCAATCAGTTTGCCTTAAAGGATTTTTTTTATGTGCCAGGATAAGGCGTTGGCGCAAAAGGTGAATCACACATGGATGGAGCACTGATTATAGACGAACACGCCCAATGCTTATAAAGAAGCGTTTGAGGATTTATTGAAAAAATCAAAGGACAGTGCTGTGGATTTTGAATCGGTCTGTCGCCCTCAAACTTGCTGTGCAGAAGTGTTGAGAGAGATGTTAATTACGGTAGCGTCCACAAAGACTTTGGAGGCGCCAAGAGGCAGAGCCGATGGAAGTGGATTAAGAATAATCCGGGCGTAGGACCTATTTTAAAAGACGCACACAACTGAGATGGATCGGAGAAAACGTTTTTAGCAAAATCTCTTCGAAAAGAACACGCGTATCTACTCGTCTGTAGCCAAAGGGGTAACTGATATTGGGTATTGGGGTCAAGGACCCACTTGTTCAACACGAGTTGGTAGTCCTTTGTCCTGGGTTGGGTGGTGAGGATTCTTACAATCTTCGCTCTTTCAGTGATAAGGGGTTGTCCAAGGGCTCTCCCACTTCATAGAGGGCGTTAAGTTTTATGATGTCGTAATTGAGCTGCTAATCTTCTTCGCAATTGAGTGAGAACCCTTGGACCTTGTAAACGGTCATTGCATAACTGTAGTTCTTGGGTCCACCTGCTGAGATTTGAGCGATGTGATGGTAGGGAGTAAGTCATTTTCGAATTGACTAAGGTAGGGATCTACAGTAAGTTGGCAATGCAGGGCAATTGAGAAAGATTACGGTGTCAAAGTAAAGGACTCTGTTATCCTGTAGTTCCAGCGCTTCCTAGAGTTGGAGGATGGCCCAGCAAGTAGTCGTCAACAAAACCCTCTTTATCTTTGTTGCAGACGTCGACTCTTACTTCAGTAATGGGCTAACGAAGCGTTATCTGCCTCGTCAGTGTCCAAGACATGCATGTCTTGAGTCTGTAAACTTCCTGCGTTTGGTTTTGTCTTGGCGTTAACGAAACTTTCCCTACATCGAAATAAACATCATCTACTTGCCTCTTCTTTGATCTTGATCTATCATATATACTAAAAAACTTTAAGCGAAATTATTATGCCACTGAAGAAAAAGTTCAGATCATTGGAGACCGAAATGTAAATGATAACAACCAGTCTTGTTCACCCACGGGTACAGACTAGTACAGTATTTTTTTCCAAGGACTGTTCCACTGTGGAACGCCCTCCCGACTCACGTCGTGAACTCATCATCAATTGGTGAATTTCAAAATGGTGCCACCAGCACACTAATCTGGCAATGAACTGCTCCACACCTTGTTGTTTTGATAGTATAAGTTTCATGCGGTTGTATCATACAATATAATTACAGTTGTGTTTAATTATTTAATTACTAAATGTTTAATTATCAGTTAAATATTATTATTAGTAGTTGTAGCTGTAGTAAACGTTTTACATTACTACCATCTCCGCGCATGAACCCTGACTGCCCATTGTCGGATTAGCTTTGCTATTGGCAATTATTTGAATTAAATTACATTAAAATAAAATAAAATAAAGTAAAGTAAAGTAAAGTCAAGTCATTGTAGAGGATTCTTTCACCAGGCTGGGCCTCGTAATGGAGACGGAAGGCATTGGTTCTCCCTCCAAAGAAAGCATCCTGTGATTCCAAGGGGTCTTTGCTGACTCCCTCTTCACCAATAAGGGTTTTTTGTATCCTTTCCAACAAGAAACTTGACCGTCAGCTACAAAGGAAAAGTCTTTATAGCCACCCTTTTTTCCTTATTTGGAACCCCCTTTGCCCTTATTTGGACCCTCTTCCACTTCCTTTCTGAGGCACCTCATTACTATTCATTTATGCAACATCAAAACAAGGCAAAATGTCCCCTATTCACCATCCCTTTCACTTCTGCTTCATTACTATGCACCTCATTTATGCAACATCAAAACAAACAAAGGACCTATATGGACCCACATTACAACTTGAAGTCATTCTAAAATATCTCTTAGATTAATTAAAGAATTCATTGAAATTTATTACCGGCAGCTAAAAAATTTTAATAGAGAAGATACATGAGGATACAACTAGTAGGCCTTAATTATCACAGCTGTTTCCAACGCTATTTGGTTGTTAGGAAAAATGGCTGAAATTAAGAGCATCTGTATGGCATTCTAATGTCAACTAACGTTTATAAAACTATAGTTTTAAAAAAGTTATTAATTGGAAACTTCAAACTTTAAATCATAGTTAGTAGAGTCGACTGGTTTGGAAACTTGATGACTTTCATTGTTATAGTTATGTTTTTGTTCTCCTTTTTTCGAAATATGACGTTGACCGTGCACAGATAACAAAAGGTTTTGAAATGTAAATGGCAGTAGTCCAATAGACTAACGAGGCATCACACCTAGAACAAAAGATCATAACCGTGACCGTGCACACAACATGAAACAAAGAAACATTGTAATCTTCTTTGTAGTTTGTTAAGTTTCCTAACCAGTCCACTCTACTAACTTTGTTTAAACATAGGAACTTAATACTGATACTAAAGGCATGTAGCTGCATTAACCAGTCTTGGTTAGAACTTTGTTGCAGTAAACTACAGAATAATATATGGAAAAATAAAAATGTTAGTTGACGTTGAAGCGAAGGGAGGAGTTACGTCTTTTCCCAAAGCAATTGCTCCTCTTTAGTCGCTCAACAAACACAACACACTAAGAATCCCAGCTGGTAGGAGGCAGACCAGTTGGCTACTTACAAAGCGTGGTGGACTTGACTCTGGGGTTTACCTGAAGACAAATCCAACCGGTGGTCAAAGCGGCACTTGAACCCGGGTCAACTGCATTCAAGTTCGACACTCTTACCACAGGCCACGCTTACCTCCTTAAAATTGTTTTGCATCTTATCAAGCATATGCTCAGTTTTATGTGATACAGGTTTATTTTGTTCTTCACACCCATAATTTATAGCATTAATCAAGGCACACAGAAAAATATTGTGTGGGAGCTAGGTATAATTATCAGGGTTCGTACGGATAACTTCCTTTGAAATTTTAGGACTTTTCTAGGACTTTTTATTGTCGTACGAACTCTGAATTATGTAACAGTATGAAGTGATACCGGAGCAAATCGCCAGGATGCCGCTAACAACTATGCTCGCAGGCACTACACAGTGGAAAAAGAGAGAATCGATCTGGTTCTGGACAGTTAATCTGTGAACACGTTTTTATCTTGGTGACTCAGTTTATAAAGCTTTATTTAAGTTGTTCACCTATTAACCATCCAGAATGAAATCAATTCTCTTTTCCACAGTGTGGTGCAGTGGTTGGTTCAAGTTCTCACATTTTATACTGTTACATTATCTATAATAATTGTGCAATATTAATTGAATATTGTTGAAGGCTTACCCAGCTGGCGTTCCCAATGTGCCCACACCATATGTTGATGGCACATCACCAATACCCAATTTTTCTACCTTCTCTCCACTAGATATCACATGAGTACGGCAACCGAATGGACCAACTACAAGATCTCCAACACTGAACTTGCTATTTTTGCTTTCCTTAACCCTTGAATTAAGTATACAAATATAAAAATTACAATATATATATAAATAGTAGTTATGCAACGCTTTCGAGTGGGATACTATGGAATATGCCACGCGTCACTTTTATTTTCCGACCACTTCAAAATATACTTAGTTATTGAATCCTTTCACGAGCCTACATGTAAAACTAATGCCTGATTGGATCCGAGCCACCGTGCTTAGCTATAGTTTGTGTAGTGTTAAGCTGGTGAGAATTATTGACTTCCCCTGGGCAGGACACCAATCCGTCGAAGGTTAGTCCATAGCAGAACCTGGTAACTCCAACTCTTTCTCCAAATCCGTCAACAAGAAACCTGGCAAACTTCCTGTACACTGGAAATCAAAAACACCAAAAAATTGGAAAAGGAATTCTAAGCGCTCTTCACCGTGCTAAACGCATCTCATCAAACTCGTCACAAGAAATCCTATCAATCAAGAAAACTTTTCTCAAAGCTGGCTGTCCGTATAAATTTGTTATGAACACTATTCAGAATTTCGACCGCCCAAACACAGAAAAAACTATCATTCCAACACAGTGGTTCAATGATCGAAGCATAATAAACATCAAACTTCCGTTCTGTCAAGCCAACGAAACACAAAGCAAAAAGTTCATTCAAAAACTTAATTCTTTCACCTAAGGTCACTACAAATTTTCTATTCACTGGCTAAACTTAGCACTTTATTTAGACTTAAAGACAAGAAAAAACACCCGCCTCACACTGTTTACATCGGCGCGTGTTCCTGTAACAACGAATATGTTGGTGAAACAAGTCGCAACCTCGAAGCACGCATTACCAACAAGAGGACATTTCCAAATTATCAGAACCAGCCCGTCACTTATCTTCACACCCTCTTCACTCGTTCACCTTGAAACCTATTGTATCTGCCCACTCTTGGTCCCTATGCCGAATCACTGAAGTATACTGTCCAGTGCTTAACAAACAAGTTCAAACCTTCACTCTCTTTCTTCCCTATGGGAATCACACAACAATAGCCTGTCGATCTACAAAAAATACTTAGTTCTTTGTTTAACTTAATTATTTTAACCTGAAGATGACCACAGTGGTTCGTTTTTATTAAACCTTATAAAACTTTTACCATTTATATTTACAGAAGCTGGTAAGTTACCGTATTTGCTCGTGTATAGGTGAGACAGCAGTGGAAAGGGCCGAAATTGGTCAACATGCTGTAAGAAACGGAGTCACGAAAACAGTACGCCACTTCAAAGGAAAATATCCGCGAATTACTAAACAACAGCCAGTGATTTTAAGAAAGCTTTTATTTAAGCTAAACAAGCAGTAAATGGGCCAGTTAGTAGGATTGGTTTCAGAAAGCGTGGGCGACCAGCTTAAGTTTGTTACCTGACGACCTGATGACAAAACCATCGAAAGAATAGAGGCGTTGCCACTAAAAGGTCCCCCAGTAACTGCGTCTGTTATCAATGCTTTTGCTAAAGGTATAGTTATGGCAAATGATCGCACGATACTGTAGAGCACGGCGGCTACTTGAGCCTTAGTTATGACTATGTTCTTTACTGCATGGCGAGAGAAGGAAAAAAACATGGCGATGAGAATGGCGACCGCTGCTAAAACCCCAGTTGCTTCCGGACCTTTGCAAGAGGCGAAACTGTCTTTTAAGCGAAAGATCAAAACACTGCAAGAGAAACACTCAGTACCAGAAGACCTTATTCGAAACTTTGATTAAACACCATTATCCTATGTCTGTTCGCCAAATTCTCCACAACAAAGGAGCAAAGAGCGTTCCAATGGTTGGACAAGGCAAGAAAAAGCAGATTACAGGAAGTTTTACTATAACAATGTCTGGAATTTTTTTACCAATGCAACTGATTTATGAGGTTAAAAACCCTCGGAGCCTCCCGCAAGGCATCGCATTTCCGGATGGCTTTAACTTGACTTTTACTCCAAATCACTGGATCGAGCACTTAGAGAAGGTTTTATTCTTGTTTGTCACAGAGAAACGCAAGGAGCTTGTACTCGCTGACAACCACAAAGCCATGCTTATCTTCGATGTGTTTAAAGGGCAACAAACAGATCGTGTCCACAACACTATTGCAAATAACAACTGTGTTAGCGTCTTCGTCCCAGCGAATATGACAAACTACTTCCAGCTCTACTCAATTATGACAAACTACTTCCACTCGACCTCACAATTAATTGTGCTGCAAAGCAATTTTTGAAAGAAAAGTTTCAGGAGTGGTACGCAACAGAAATCGCAAGCCAGGTGAACGAAGGTGTTTACGTCTACTCCACAGACCAGTACCACTGAAGTTATCTGTAATGAAGCCAATTCACGCTCGCTAGCTTGCTGGTTTGTATGACCATATCCGAAACAAACCAGATATGATAAGCAAAGGCTTTGAGACGGCAGGAATAATCGAGCGGTACGTAATAGAAATTGCAAGCCAGGTGAACGAATCGAAGGTGTTGATGTCTTCTCCACAGACCAGTACCAAGTTGTCTGTAATGTAACCAATTCACGCTCGCTGGCTCGCTGATTTGTATGACCATATCCGAAACAAGCCATATATGATAAGGAAGGGCTCTGAGATTGCGGGAATTATCGAGAGGTACGCAATAGAAATTGCAAGCCAGATGAACGAATCGAAGGTGTTGATGTCTACTCCACAGACCAGTACCAAGTTGTCTGTAATGTAACCAATTCACGCTCGCTGGCTCGCTGGTTTGTATGACCATATCCAAAACAAGCCAGATATGATAAGGAAAGGCTTTGAGATGGCAGGAATTGTCGAAGCTGTTAACAAGGAACTTGAACCAGAAGATCCGTTTAAAGATCTTGTGTAGATCATAAAACAATTTAAAGCTTTGCCGTCAGCTCAAAGCTGCATTCTAGTAGCGTTGCTGGGCTGTTTGCCTGAAATATATTGTTAAGCTTAGGCTAGTTCTTTGATGATGTGTTCGTTTCTCGGTGCGTTAGTATATTTGTACACCTTCAAAGTACAAAAATAGCTACTACTATTACTGCTTTTGTTTAACTCTTTAACGTGTTTGCTGCTAAAATTAATCTTTGGTAAGTTTCACCAAATGTCCGAAATGCTTCTCAAAAAGTCCGCAGCTTTGTCCGAAATTTGTCCGAAATGAGGTAAAAAACTTCCGAAAATTAATCGTCCGAAATTTTAGCGTGCGAAGTTTTTTGCGAGTAATGTATCTCCTCTAGTAACTCCAAAAAAATCTCCCATTTTGACAATATAATATTGTCAGTAGATAAATTTAAAAACGAAAATCACGCAGCAGAGTGGTCAAAGCTGTGGGGGTAGAACTAAATAATGGTAATTGACCTGAGTGGAGTGCAATTTGGTCAGAAATCATACGCATGATTTCAAAATCGACTGAGCTCGTTAGCGCGAGGTCGATTTGAAAACACAAGTATGATTCCTGACCAAAATTGCACGACACGAAGTTCAATTACCACTTTATTACATCCATTTTGAAATCACACAACAAGAAAAGGT
>JAOBRF010279420.1:0-11654 GCA_027575005.1 Sphenopus marsupialis | reverse complement strand
AAGTTTCTTTCTTATGATGATTATTTCCACTTCTCTAACTGTGCCAGGTCAACCTTCGCCTCGGTTTCATGTAGAAGTTTGGTTACCTTTCAGGAACTGTGAAATTGGGTAATAATCAACTAAAGGTTTCTTACAGAGTCTATTAAAACTTTTTTTTTTTAAAAAAAACTTTCGATATTTTGTTTTGTTAATGATCAAAAATTTATTCCCCTCAATGCCGGTGCCTATCGGGCGATAGATATTTTCCCACCACTAGTCTTCTACTTTTGAGCAGATAATCTTGCAGCCCAATGCCTGCACAAAAAATAAGCAATATAACTTGGATTTAAACGGTAATAATTATCTAAATTCCCTGTTTTGGGAAGTCAGGTTGGCGTAGCCGTCATCACTCGCACCTCTCACCTCTACGACCTGGGATCGAATCCGCACATGGGCTCGGATTTGTCGACTCTCAATCTGACTTTGAAGGTTTTTCTCCGGGTACTCCGGTTTTCTTTTTCAATATCGACTTTCACGCCAAGATCTGAGCCGTTGAGTGATTAAAACAGCCTCTGGCTAGGAAGAATGCGCAACCGCTTCCTTCGCAATAGACCTTTTTCATGCCAGCCTGACATTGTAAAATATTCCGTTTTTCGAGAAACAGAATTCATCGTCAAATTTGTCACATCAATAATAGTAAAAGTGCAAAGTTTCGATGAGAGTGGCCTCCAAATCGGCAAACATATGATTCGAAGCTAAATATTTTTGTGGAAGTTTTGCAAGAAAATAGTTTAGCATTGTCGTGTCTCCAGCTTAAAAAGTTCTACTATCTAGAATGACGAAACGGACGTCTTGCTTCAAATTACTGCTTTATTGAACTGAGTTGCTAATACTGAATTACATGCAATGATATTTGGTATATATTCAGATCGCATGAATACTATATTAAGGTTAACTACATTACGGCATAGGTATCATCATAGCTGAGAATGGACTATTCAATACACAGGCATGATAACGAGGCTTGCAATGCACTTCACCTATACATTTCTTTGTAAAAATACTAAGATTTAAAAATTCATTTCTTTGTCAATTTAGGGGCTATATCTTTGAAAGTTGGCAGTTTTACTAATGTAGATGTGACAAATTAATTTTGATAGTGAATTCCTTTTTCCAATAAATCAAACGTTGTGTCATGCCAAGCGTGAAAAAGGTCAACTGACGTTAAATAAAGTATTTATCTTTGTTTCCCCCTTTTACTAATACTTTTTAAGGACTTTTCAAGGACCAGTCCACGTCCTAAAAATGTAATCTAATATATATCATCTTACACTTTTGGGGTTATTAAACATGTCAGATCTTTACATGATAACGGAAAAATTTACGAGTAAGTGTTACAAAAAATTTGGGTCGGGCAGCGAATAACGATGCTATATCTAAAAATATCTTAAAGTCCATATGACCCCAAAATGCTGAACACGTGTGGTGCTGGAGTGAATTTTCTTTTAGTTATTTCGAGCAAAATACTTTGCACAGCAACTTATCAAAGCAAGCTTCGCTTGACATGTAAACAAGATCTCACTTATATGACGTCATCAGCACTTTTGGGCACAGGCTACCAAAAACTCGGTCAAGAGCACACAAGGTCGCATTTTTACATCCCATAAAGTAAAAAAAAAAATTATAAATAAGTTCCTTTTTTTCAGAATTCGAACTAGAATTAAATATAGAATTTCAGTATAACAAAACCCTTTTTGAGGTCATATACACTTATACATATACATTCAATTCTTGGTCCCCATTTTTACAAAAAAACTGATTAGCTCAAGTTCAGTATTTCTCAAAAACATGTTTAATCTCCTCTCGACCGTTCCACGAATACTTCATCACTATATCATAAACCGTGATGAACAGTTTGGGGAATATGTCCAAATATACGACCTTTTGAAGCAGTTCTATCTGGACGGCTCTCGGTCGAGTTGCAGCAGACACGTGTGAGTAGGAATTCCTCACAAACCTCACCAGATCCACTGCTGAGGTTGTACAATACCTCCTGGGTCTTGGCATCGATGTCATTTCCAGGTAAATCTGTGGAATCTGGGTATCCCAGGGAATGGAGGAAAATTCTTCAGTGAAAGCTGCATCAAGCTCAGTATCAACAGCTGATAGGTGTTTGGTTGTGACAACATAACGCGGTTTCATAAATTCAGGCTGATGTCCAACAGCACACAAGAATTCCTTTTTCTTGAATTTTGACCAGAAGAAAGGGTGAGCTAGACAGTCAGATGCTGTGATACGTGCGTGTTCATTGTTCTGGAGCATCGTCTGAAGGAGATGCCTGGCCTCTGGTAAAATGTTCTCAGACAAGCTCAGTTGCCCTCTAATAA
The DNA here is from genome assembly GCA_027575005.1 of Sphenopus marsupialis. Lineage (NCBI taxonomy): Eukaryota > Metazoa > Cnidaria > Anthozoa > Zoantharia > Sphenopidae > Sphenopus > Sphenopus marsupialis. Next base: position 9,288 of record JAOBRF010279420.1, on the reverse strand, counting down.
TATTAAGCTCCACTTCTAACTGAATGTGTGCGTCATTCATTCCTCCTTCATCTTCGGGTTCAAAAGCATGTTTTTTCTCAGCCATGATATAATGCATCACCAGACCAGCAGCAAAAACATCTGATGCTTTTGAATGTTGACCAGCATAGACTTCTGGAGCCTTCCAGCACCTTTTTCAATAATAAAAGAAACGATTCCTCATTAAAAGTTTCAAACAAAACAACACCTTCGAGTTAACACAGTCCTAAGTCTAGTTTATGCGCAGTCAAAATATAAGGGACTGGGGCGAGGGAAAGAAAACAAAGAAACGTACCTACCTAAACGATGCTTAAAAAATTTATAACTGGTGGTCGTTTTTATTTTCTTTTGTCTTCGTTCAGAATAGCCTCACTCGCCTTTTGATTTCTTAACTCAAAAATGAAGCTAGTGAGTCAAATTTGAAAGAGGTCTATGGCGTGACAGTTAAAGGGTTGAACTACTGAGTAGCTTGCGACTTCAATTCGGAATGTTTGCTAGTCACTACGCAGCTACCCAAAGAAGTGCCTTTCTATTTTAAAAGTTTTAGACAACACTGAAATCCAACTAACCTTGTACCAGCACAGGTGTGCATTACTGTTACCGAATTATTAAAAGGATCTGCTTTGGAGCTCAATCCGAAATCAGCCAGCTTCAAACACAGTCTTGGTTCAGTCTTGAATAAGATGTTTCCTGGTTTAATGTCACGATGAAGTACGTCCTTTTCGTGAAGGTAATCAAGGCCAGTCATCACATCCCTGCAAAGTTCAACATGGTCTTGCTTTTGGCACACTAACTCATCCAAACTTCCTTCCATCAGCTCAAGAAAAATATATAAGAAGTCTTTGTTTCTGTAGCAGCTGTGATACTGGACAATATGCTCACAATCCCTTAGAGCCAGCAGGTTAACGATTTCTCTCTTATCCTCAGGGCGATTCAACCGAAGCAGCTCTATTCTCTTTACCGCAAACTCTTGCCCGTCTCTTTCATTTATTCCAACATGCACGTGTCCAAATGCACCAGATCCAATGGGCTGTCGGTGGTAGTGAAAAGTTCCAATTTTCTCTGACTTCCGCTGTCGTGCAACTTGACCCAAACTTGATCTGTGTTTAAGTGATTTCTGTTCCCATGGTAACAACGGTGGCCCTTCAATTTGCTCAACAGGAGTCTCAAGAAGCTCCTTCAGGCCTTTGAAGTTGCCATCACTTGCAATGTCTACACAAGTTTTATCACTACCATTTGGCTTCAGTGGATCCCCTCCATATTTCATCAGCAAGCTAATGGCCCATGCACTGACTGATTGCATTGGTTCTTTTTCCTTTACTGGCTCCTTAATCTTATACTCCTTGTTATTGTCATTGCAAACGTTATCAGGAACAAGTACACCTTTTTTCAGATGCAGCTTTGACATTTGTCTGTGATCTTTTGTTTCCTGTTTGCTCTTGCTCATCTGAATGCTGCCATTAACAGTTTCAGTTCTCAAACGTTTTGGGTTAAGATCGGTGGTGCTGTCAATAGTTTCCCTTTTTACTTGCTTTTTTTGATCTTTGTACATTTTCACTAGATTAGCGCAAAGAATATGCAATGGTGTTTCTCCTTTCTCGTTCCAAGCATTTGGATCAGCACCCTTTTGCATCAGCATCTCGATGACTTCCTGTATTCCAGTATCATCACATTTAACCACAACATGCAGAAAGGTATTTCCAGAGGGGTCATATTGCATAATTTTTCTTGATTCAGCACCTACCACTTCCTCAATAAATTTCTTCAAAAACTCAAACTTTTGCCTTGACACAAGAATGTCTAAAACAGTTTTACCTTTCTTATTTATAGCAAAAGGATCAATTCCATAACCAATCAGTTTTTTCAGATTAGTTGGTGAAGAACAAAGGGCATCAAATTCAATGACGTCAAAGGACGCAGCCCACATCATCAGCGGAGTGTTGTAATTCACATCTTTCGCATTTGAATCTGCTCCTGATTCGAGCAGATATCTTATCACAGGACCGTTCCATGCAAGATGGAGAGGTGTTTGCTCTAAATCGTTACGAGCATTCACTGCACCTCCACAAGAAATAACACAATTCAACAACCGAACAACAAAGGTGCTGTACCTGTTTCGGTTTTCAAGATTAAATCTTAACACATCTGGAACAGTTCGGCATGCAATGTGTAGGATGGTGTTTCCCATTTCATCTCTGCTATTTAAAGAGATTTTTACGTTCTCGTTCATTGGTAATAACGTGATGAATTCTATCAAATATGTAGATTTATCACACTGGACACCAAAAATAACTTCTTGCAGGTATTGTTCTACAATGAAATGAAGCAAGGTCTGGGGTCCTTTGCTGTACATCCTGGCATTTAAATCGGCACCTGGCTTTGTTAACCAAACATAGCCATTTTCCTCCAGTGTTTGGATCTTCAAAACTCCGTTGTCGATGAGGAAAGCAATCTCCTGATCGATTGTTTTCGATGTTGCTCCTATAAAAATGAATACAAACTGCTTTGTTCAAAAAATGCATTTACTTTACACGAAAACACTTTATACAGGTATAAAAACAGTATTAAAGGGGGGAATTTAAAGCTTGTTTGGACGAGCATAGGGCAGGTTCTTTGGTACACCCTCTTGACATCTGAAATTCAACTATTCTTATTATTTTCAAAAATCATAGTCACGCCGAGTTCTGCAAGCTTGATAACTTGCTGTCATAATTTATCTATGTGTTGTTACAAGACATCATAATGTGTCACCTCAAAGAATACTTTTCTTCCTTTGAAACCTTAAGTACATTATATATCGGGGTAAAGCTAAGCTAAACTCTTTTACGAGCCCAAGTGGCCCACTGGAGCCAGTGCTTATCTCCGGTTTTTGTAGTTTTAAGTGGATTAGGGTCATTAGGGAGTTTACGAACCGACGTTGGCACGACAATGCCGTTGGAATGCGTGACGTGCGTAGTGCGCATGGGTGTTTAGGCTGTTGACGACGTCCCCTCAAAGGCGACAACGTTGGAAAAAGTGTTTTGGTGGCATCGATCCTCCGCAAAGCACAACGTGGGGCGAGATTTTAAACATTTTCTGTCAAATTTCAAGTGCCGAATTTTTGGATACGTTCATTACAAGTTGAAAACGTATTCATAGAGATTACTTCATGGAAAATGCACGTCGCACAAAGCATTTTCCACGCTCTTATATGTTTATTTGTAATGACATTTCTTTTTTGTGTAGCAGACAAGTTTATTTTGCACTAATCAGGCGATAAAAAATTCAAAATAGTTTACCATGGAAAATCGCTCAACAATAACATGAGAGAATTAATAGATTCTCTACACAAAAACTATTAGTTATAAAAGCTAATAAACGCCAATAAAATTTACAATATTTAACACTCACATAAGGAACATCAAATGTCTATGAAGATACAAAAGCAAATTAAACTTCGATGCGAAGTTGGCTCGTAATCGTTGCCATTTTTTTGTGCGAACCGAGATGATAAATTGGCAAATCTATTCATTCAGGTCAAACGCTGGAATATAATCAATTTTCCTGTCTTCGTTCTTCGTTTTCAAAAATGTTTCAAGCAATCTTACACCTTGTTCCGTTTTTCGAGCAGTATTTTTGTCTTCTTGTTCTAAAATAAATTTTTCGACTGAGCAAACAGAAGCAAACCTTTCCTCAGCCACTTTTTCAAACTGGCGCGCGGTTTTTTGTACAGCGGCTCTTGTCCCATGCCAAATCTTTTTATCGCGGTCAGTAAGTTTTACTTATTAACTCATTATCAAAGTTTATTCAACGACTCATTTTACCGACCTCGGGAGGATGGAAAGCTTAATAAGATCGATTAAACATTGGTAGAATCTTTGGCAGAAAAGAAGGTCACACAAATATTCAACACTCGGCAGAGCCGGGATATGAACCCGGAACCTTGTGGTTAGAAGGCAAAGAACTTACCACTGCACCAACCATGCCGCTTTAAAAATGTATTTTGGCCATACTTAAATCAAACATTTGCTACTGCACTCCAAGTACAATCGAGTCGGAAAAAATCTTTGTTAGTTGTAAATAAAAACTTTTAAGCAATTAACAAAAAGGATCACGTGCAAAAGAAAAACATATAATTCGTAGTGTTTTTTTAATTAAATCGCAAGCTTGCGAGAGTGTCTCTCACTGAAAATAAACGATACTTCACATAAATATACTTAATAAGTTAAATGATTATTAATAACGAAATCAAACCTTCAGGTTTTTCAGTCAAGGGCTTTATTTCTTCTATCAAGTCTATCTTTTCACGTTCTTGACTACCACCAGGCACCTGAGCTCGTTCATCTGAAGATTTTGCATTTTGTTCCAGGTGCAACAGAGTGTTTTTCTTGACTGTATTATAAGAAAGCGAAGTTTCTCCTCTATCCACCAGATTATGAAGATTCATTGCAGAATTATTCGACAACAAACTTTCTTCAGCATCGTTTAGTGTTTGAGGCATCTCTTCTGGTAATTCGTCAAGGTTCGAAGTAAGAACAGAGAGATTAAGCTCATTCCCTGCGTCATTTTCAACTATATCCCATACCATGTCGCCCTCACCATCGTCTTTGCAATTAGCTATTCCTTTCTCCAACCACTCAGAAATCAAATCTTTGGATAGAAAATAATGAACCTACACGTCAACCACGTTGGAAGAGTCAGGGAAGGGGGGGGGAGGCGTCAGGGCAGGGCACTGGCCGCCCCAAATAATATTGATGGGGGCTCCCGGACCCCCTTATAGTTTTGTGCAATTTTTGTTGCCTGACATTAAAGGTTTCCCTTTTTTTGCATACATCTCTTTACAGAAAGTAAAAGGATTAAAATTGTGTTACGTGCATGTTGGAATAAATAAAACAGATGGGCGAGAGATTGCGGTAAAGACAGTTAGCTTATAGTTAGAGAGATGGATTTTTTGACGTGCCCCTCAACAACTTTTAGCTTCCGCCGCCACTGTTGATATTTTAAAGACTTATTTATTAAATAAAGAAGCCTAAGCCGTGTATCAGACAGTGATAAAACACGACAGACGTTTAAGAACATGAGGGTAATGTAGAAAACATGAGCCACACCCTACGCGCGCGCCGAAAAACAATAAAACAAGTTTTACACTCTGATAAAACATGGGTTTTTGACCAATCAGGGCACGCGTAGGGTCCTATCAATAGTATAAAGATATATAGTTTCCGCTGCTCTGATTGGTGGAGGCTGACGTAATATCCTGGCTGTAATCACCTCGTGCGGGGTGATTATAGCCGGCCTGTGAACAAATTTTCAAAATGGCCGCCCCGCGTTTTGTTGATGTTTCCGAGGAAGAAATTAACGCAATGAAAGAAAATGCTATGAAAACACAGAATGTGTAACAAAGTTTGGAATTACACAGACCATTAAAATGTGTTCACTTTACTTTTTTCAATTGATCATGTGATCTGCGCGTGCTGCTGTGCAATGGCGCATGGAAATTTGAATTAATAAAACACAAAACACAACGTTTTCATTTTTGGCTTTGCTATTTTGTCTCTGATAATCACCTGAGTAATTTTACTAAAACAATTATTCGCCTCAGGCTTAGTGAATATCTGGGTGCTGCATAATCCCCTCAACTTCGTTTCCGGGATTATTCACTAGATATTCACTTCGCCTTCGGCGAATAATTGTTAATTAAGGAAAAAAAACAGCTTTACAGTGTTTCTAGACAATTATATAAAACCCTTTGACGTAGGAGAAAACGAGATAAGTGTCGAGAGTAAACGAGTCGAAGCTAAGTTTTCTCTCGGTTTTTCGGGTGTTCATATATAAGCTGTTTAACTCAGGAAGCCAATATTACTGTAGTTCAATTTTGATATTAATTTCTTAATCTTATCTTTTGTTGGAATCCTGAATACTTTTTCCGTAAATTTGAGAGACATAAGTTAGATTACCTTCACTCAGTAAATAAAGTTTATTGCAATTTTGTAATTACATGGAGGCGTCAAAAGTCACACGAAACAGTGAAGAGAGACGAGAAACAGCCGACTGAGGCCTCGTTCACACTACACCAGATAGGTTTTCGTGTCGGCACGATAGTTGTTCCGTTCCAGTGTAAACACGGAGTGGAGCAAAATCGGCACAACTTGTTTACATTTGTTCACACTGCACCGAAACGATCCCGGCCATATTCGATCAGCTATATTGATTATTCGCAATTCACTTCAATAGCTATCACACTACAATAGCTATCCGGTATAGTCAACAAAGACTGGCAGCAATTCTTTTCTAATTCGAGCGACCGTTAAAAAACTGGGTTCCAAATTCGTCCTGTTAATGTTAAACTTGTATATTACCTAAATAGTGTTGTTTGACGAAATACAAATTCAAATCACGGGATCCTCACAGCATTCACCAACTGACCTTACTATCCAACTGTGTTATAGGCATACCCTTTGTCTCTGATGATGGGTGTTTAGCATGACTGACTAGCAACAGAGACTCATGGGGTCGAGTCCCGATCAGGGCACACTTATATATTGTGCCAAAAGGTATAAAAATAAAAAATGTGCATGCTTACTTCTAATGCTGCTGTTTAAGTAACAAAACAAAAAGAAAAAAGTGCAAATATATTTCAAGTTTACATAAGCTCTTGCCTTCATTATGCTCTTCAGACCTTCTTTCACCATAAACACCGCTATTCCTACTGGTACACGCTTCTCTTGACGTTTTAGCACTGTGGCTGTTACTCGGTGCATTTCCACTCTGGTTACAACTTCCACTGGGGCCAAAATTGCTAAGGAAAACGTTACTGTCTCTATCCAAAACATCCATGTCAGTGTTGGGCATGTATCCAAATTCCCCAATATCTGTGACTGGACCTTTTACCAGATGTGAAAAAATAGGAAAATAAAATGTCAAGATTAAAAAATAACACTACAACAGTACTTTGTAAAATCAGCCGTCCAGTAAAACTTCTAATCAACCCCCCTCGTTTGTCTGCCTCAACAATGAGAAACATAAATCAACTTGAAACGTTAGCATTATTTTAACCAGACAAGTTCGGTTTGCTGGCACGGCACGATTCATGTAAGCTATAAAACGGAGTCAATAAAAATGAGTATTTGCAACAAGAAAACAACAAAAAAATTATTTGACTCTGAAAGTAAACTTTTACAAACTTTTGGGTTTTGAATTCTATCTATAAACGACGCTTAAAAGTATTACTAAATTGGCGCCTCGATGTGTCTCCATTTTGCTCGGCTAAAGTGCTAAGATTGTCACCTGATATGATATGGCCAGTGGTTAAGATCGAGCAAGTGTGATGGCGGAAAAAAAGAAAAAGAGAGGAAGAAAGATTTATGGAATAAATTGTGACAGTAGGACTGCTGTTGAAGACCTGGGAAGAAATGAATGAGTAAACAGTTTGGCGCAGGAACAACCGGCTACGTCATCAGATCCAAACTCGTTACCAGTCTCCGGAGACACCACTTTAAGCTCTGAGCAGAAAAAATCAAATTTTTACCTCTTGGACTATTCTAGGTTTTGTGTTTTAGAATAAGGGTACAAAGACCTATTACAATCAGCAAAAACATTTTTTTAGTTCATAAGCACTATAAGAAAACACGGAAAATGGGGCAAAATCATTACATACATTCTGAAGTCTTGATTTGAGACAAAACTTCCTCGGGTCTTTCAAGAGAGGAGGGATCTACCATTCCTGTGTTCGAAGCTAATGTCCCTTGGGTAAAGTTTGGGTAACATGCATCTATATAGGAAGGATTTTGATCTGCCATCCCTTGCTCGTTTCCCCCCTGCAATCAGATACTACATGTCAGCAGTTTTGCTTTTTACCTCAGTCGTGCAATCGATGTATCGAAGTGGGTCATAGACTACATGTAGATAACGCAAAACGTGTAACAATAAAAATTGGCAGTTCAAAATCTACCAAGGGTTGATGTCCCCTTGAATCTTCTTTGTTGTCTGCCTTTTTATTTCGATATAGAACTGCTGTCTCCGTTGGTTGCTCAATGCGACCTCGCAGCGTCAGCAAAAACGTATATAAATGTCAGCAATATTTCGACCAAAACTTATGGTGTTTTCTGGTAGAGAAGGGGAAGACAAAAACTGTTTTGCAGAAAGTATAAATGTACGTACTAAAACAAAAGAGTATGCAATGACCGCGACGACCAACACTGAAATCTAAAAATGCTTTCCATATGTACATGAGTATTTAACTTTTGGTATTTGTTATTTATTAAATTGAAAATTTGATTACACCCACCTCAGGCTCAGAGAGTCCTGGTTTATAAACCGTTGTTTTGGCAGCAACACCTGTATTGATTATAGCATGTACTATTATCCAACATATTTAAGCATATATTATTCAGTTCTAACATGTAACAAAGGTTCATTTATTGTGTTAAAGTTTTAGAAAAAATTACACTTAAATAAAACTTAAATTTATTAATTCAGGCATACAGTTCTAAAATAAAATGATTATTTATAGGCTTATAGGCTCAAATAAAACTTAATATAGAAATGTCTTTTCTTTGTATATCATGTATGAAGAAGAAAATTAAAGGTAGTTCACTTGCAACCAGAAAAAACACACCCCAATCTATTGCCCCCTATAGCTACTCATGTTGCTGACACTATCTGTATAATATAGAGTATAATCAAGTTTAACTGATTAATTATACAATTAAGGCCCTGTATGTCCGCACTAACAGATTTTTGTTTGAAAATGAATACTTTTTTATCTGTTTTTGCCTTCTGTCCACACTAGTATGAAGGCATATGTACGTCACCAAAAACTGAGGTTTTCAAAAAATTAATGCTCTCCATGGCCAGGGCAAAGGTTTCTGAAAATGGAGGTGTAACCTCTTAGTGTACATAAATGGGCGAAAACAAAGGTGTTCAAAAATGTTTATGCAGTCACTGCTCATTTCAAAGCCTGGTGACAAAAACGGATGCTTTTTACCCATTTTCGTGGTCTAGTGTGGATGCAAATATTTTTATACATTTTTGATAAAATGAAAATGGAAGTTTTTAAAAATTACATACAGTATTATTGTGGACAGGGTCTAATTATATTATACCTGCAGGTAAATTTGCTGCACTGCTATCAGTTTCACATCCTAATAGTTGTGAACTATTTGCTGTCTTAAGCTCTTCCACATCTGTACAGTAATCAGAGTATACCTGTGTACAAAAGTGTACAGTAATCAGAGTATACCTGTGTACAAAAGTGTTCAGTAATCAGAGTATACCTGTGTACAAAAGTGT
>JAOBRF010279419.1:4567-19184 GCA_027575005.1 Sphenopus marsupialis | reverse complement strand
ACAGTCTTTTTCGGTGGCTAGAGAAATTACTTTTTGCGAACATATCGTTCATGTCTTTGCTATTTGTTTAAAAATGTAATTGACAAAGTGTAGTTGATGTTAGTTAGCTCTCAAAATAAAATGTAATGCATCTTTTTGTGAAGTTATAACGGACCATATAACGCTTAATGAGATAAGAATTAAATTAGCCTCAAGACTTTTCTAGCTATGTGACACGCGGTTTCTCTTTAGTCTATCTTTCTCTCTCTCCGTCTCTCTAAAAGGTTAACACAAGTTATTGTCAGTGCTCCGTTGACATTTAGCAATGCAATATAGCAGAATCTAATCATATTACTCACGCTCAAATAACTGACTTTCTACCAACTTTCTCTCTTTGCGTTCACTTCCCGGGCTCAGAAATGTTCCGTGAGAATGGAAAGGCAAATTTATGCACAGGCTCTTTATACCTTTGATTGCATGCTTTCTGCGATTTTCTTTTGACCGCTAAATCGTTTATCACTTTGCGATGTCTCGGATTCTTTACCCTTCAAACATCACTTTCTTTCTTTTGTTCGCGCATTAAAGACAATGACCAAAATATAAGAATGTAGACGAAATTAAAGCCACGTTTTTCCTAAGACTAAAGGGCCACACGAGAACAAAACGTTATGCTTTAACAACAATACATATTGGTATAACTGTAAGGGAATATTAACCCAACCATGGCCATAGCACTGACTAATATCAAACATTACAACAACAAATATAGTTTATGTCGAGAGTTAACATTTAGGAGAAAAACTGTTAAAGAGGGGCTACTAAGACAATCAAAGTATCCAATCGTGAAAAGCGATATGTGTGATAATGACCCATATTGCCCTCCCGCCCGCCCCTTGTCGCGGGCCGTGAACACGGTCAATTTATAACCAAGGCACGACAATCTGTTTCTGTGTCTGCTCAACATAAACTGATAAAGATTTTGGGAAAAGAACTGAACAGAGCTGAATGAAAACTTGCTGTAATCACAATTGACAACATTAAAAGCACCTGCCCGCTGCATTATGTTCTTAATGAATTCAAAGCAAAACTTTGGATTTTAGAATTTGACATGATGACAAATTAATTTTTAGTTCTTTACATCGAATTAAATTAATGAATGGAGCACCAACTTCATATTGTTTTGAAACGATAGGGTGCTTTGTCGAACGGCTAAAACTCATGTGACAGAAATCAATCATTTCACGTTTGACGTTCTGTCAGTGAACTCAGCCAGGACATGATCTCTCCACTGATGCTCGACATTTACTGAAACCACTTTTGTTTCCGATCGATGTGCTGTGCTTGTTTTATAACTAATACAAAACTTTTTCTTTCTTTCTTTCTGATGTAAAAAGAAAAGTAGTTTTGAAACAACGATATGAAGTAATGAAATGTTTTCAGATTAGATTAAAACACAGTTCTCAACAAATGTTGAATCGAAGGAATGCATAGGTTTTCAGGTTTAGCATGTGTTTTGGCACTAACAGCCGGCGGTTTTTGATCAGAGTTAATATTTTGTGCACATAACGAGGGAGCATTCTCAGCAGTGTGACAAATCCAGAGAATTAAACATATATCTAAGTTTGTTGTTCAATAGTATGAAACAAAAAGTAAATACACTCGTCCGGGCATATACAATTTTTTTCAGAGAATTAAATTTAATGAATTACTTCAACTCTTGCAAGATGTGCGACGTCTTGTCATTGGAACGGTCAACTTCTGATTCTTATAATTTTTTAAAATGGTTCAGCTTTTATCTCTATATTTATCGTTCTTATTTTTATCATTTTTATTACTAATAATTAAGACAAGATGAGTTTTGCACGGTTTTCAAGTTGTAGTACGTCTCCTCCGCTATACTGAGTTGTTTTTTGTAAAATGGGTTTAGTGAATTGCTTTTCTGTTTTTCTCAAAATCAATGCATTTATTTTAATGAAAATGCCTTGAAGTTGTTTAGTAAGAGAGTTGACAAACCTCAGAAAGTTGATGAAATCTGTTTATAGACTTAAGTTATACGGACCGCTACTGACCAACTGCGGGCGAAAATTTGTTTTATACCCGTTTATTTGCTCAGTAGCTGAGTAGCCTCGCCCATACAGGTTACATCAGTCGAAGTTCGGAAGTTAGTCTCGTTGTATCTTAAAGGGCTGAGATGCAGTGTTTATTTGAAACATCTTAAAATTTTATAGCAGTAGATCTCTTCCTTTGTTATTTTGAGGTTTGTGGTGAGTTGACTTCTGTTTTGAGCCGGCATTCAGCAACTCGCCAGGAGTTTTGTCAATAAACATGTGTTTTACTTTACAATATTTCTCTCCATTGCTATCAGTGTATCATAAAATAATTTCTTGTTTTGCCTTAGATTTAAAATTATCTGGCAATTTTGAAATAATTGAGGTCTTTTTTAGAATATCTGTATTGAAAAGCTACTGTCTACTGCAGGCCATAGCATACCTACTTCTACGTGTTCTTGTCAAAGAAAACCGCTTTCTTGAAAAAATTGGTTAATAAGGGAAAAACCGCAATGATTTGGTCGTAAAAAAGAACGCAAAACAGACAAATTGTTAGAGAAAAAGTGTAATAACATGAGCATTTGGGGCCGTCATTTTACGGAATAATTTCAGTTTATGGGAACGAAACTGATGCCCAAGCTGGCAGTACAGGGCACGCGCGGCCTGCATGCGTTCAGCTCCCATTTGCTCGTAACATTCTAGCTCATATTTGCCGCTGGCAAAGCTTTGTAGATTTTCAACACAAAAGCACACTTTTAATGGTTTCTTTCAATTCACTGCTCCGTACTCAAACGTTATAAATCGAAGTCTGTATAGAATACATTAGGCTTCTCGTTTCAGTTTCAAAAAGAGAGACAACTAGCTGCCCTTAAGCAATGTTTTCTTTTTAATTTTCTTTGGAACACGAAGAGATATCAGCTGTGCATCTGAATTATTCCTTTGTTTTGCTAAAATGTTTTCTTTTGATTTTATAAACAAAAAGGCAGAGTAGAAGAAAGCTAGGTGCTTGGCTTTAGGTGAAAGTTGTATAAAAACCTGCTCTGTCGGTTTAATTTATAGTGGTTACAGAATTCTCGAGGTTGATTTTAAAGTCCATATTTTGCATTTCAAAGAATAGTTGCCGCGTGTATTATAGGTGTCGCAATATAATTCTATGTATATTCGGGTCAGTACAGGAAATGTTGTTATTAGACAGTTACAGAAGCCGCTGGAATCTCAGCCAGTCCGGTGCCATTGCGGAAGTTAGGCTACGGCTGAAAACTTTCAATTTACATTGAGTGGAGAAAGTACAACTAAAATTTTCGGAAATAAAAATGAAAAGGGTCACAGAGTCTTTCACTCTTTGGTGGCTTTGATTTGTAAAAGCCTCGTCAGTCAAAATGTTCTTATATATATGTGTGTGTTTTACTAATGCTGAAAGCCACGAGACATTTCGAGTACTTCTTTTCTTCTAGCTTGTTATGACAACAAGTGAAGATCAAATACAACATTTTGACAGTTAAAATCAATATTTATTCTCTGGTATTTTTAATAACTATTTTATTTCTAAAATTGCGTCTCAAATGTGTGCGGAGCAGTTGATCACTTTAATACCTCTGGACTCAAACACTGAACAATATCAGTAATATGTTATAGACACAACGCATGTCTAATTCTCTTTGACCTATCTCATCTTTTTCATCAAGTGACAAGTGTTACAAAAATTTTGTTTCAAATATATACACTGCTTGTTTGTGAGATGTATATAACAACATTTTTATTTTTGTTGTGAAGTTGACAAAAATAACAAAGAGAAAATGGAAAATATACTTTTTTTATTTTTTTGTTTTCTTTCTTTTACAGTGACGTTTCTTCTACAATACGATTTCACTGTAATTTTTTATTTCTTCATGTTTCACACAGTCTTTTAATGCTGTGAAAATATGCAAACTCAAGTTATTAAAGAAAACATGTGAAGAGGAAACCGAAATGCTTTTGTTTTGCTATGGATTTATAATATTTATGAATATGTAATTTTTTGTGTTTTTTAGTCACCATATTTTGAATGTAGTCGATTTTATCGCATTCTTACCTTTTATTATTGTAGAATGGAAAAATTATCACCAACAAGACGGCCGAGTCAATCAACATCCCTGCTGTAAATGAGCCTTCGCCGACCTTAAAATTCGGCCATAGTTTCCTATGGGTTTTATCGAGCATGTTTTGATATCAGTCGATTATTCTGAAACAGCTCTGGACGAACACGAAACACAAGCATAATTACGACCAGATCCTAGCAGGCAGAACTGTGATAAATATCGTTGATTCGGAACGCAGTCGAGTCGTTGAGTTGTTGTTTGAATGTCAGGATAATTTTTTCTGATTGTTTATAAAAAAGGGAAAATATAAATTATGTCGCTTTCCGCAGAATTTTTGGATCAACTAGAATCTGAACAGTTTTGTAAAGTGCACGAGCACTGTCTTAAAAGTCCGGCGCTGGTCAATGTTGTTTTAGTACCATGTGACGCGCATCAAGTTATTTCCGAGAATATCAGATTTTATTTGCTTCAGATCACTAATCCCTTTAAGTCATCTAAGATTTGTTACTTTTGTTTAGTCTTCGTTAAAGAAAACATTAAAGTAGTAACCGTACTGTATACCGTCACACTTTGGAAAAACAACATGGTTTTCAAAAACTTGAGATTGGGTTCTTGGGGCAGTGTGCCGGCCGCCAATTTGTTTCAAGTGATCAAGTGAGAGCTGTGCGGCGGGCTCACAAAACTGTAGCCAGCTCTTTGTTCAAAAGGCATCTAATTCCATTGGTTTTCATTTTAAGCAAATATGTGGAACGTCGGTTAATGCGACATCAGAAAATACTTCTGGTGCAGCAAGAAAGCCTTGTATGCTCCGACTGCGATTGTAACGAGAAGTCTTAAAAGTGTTGGCAAGTAACACAAATGTGTGCATGTGTATCCTTTCAAGTGTTTAACAGCGAAAGGGTCATTTTGGATACTGCGAAAAAGGAAAATTGTTCATTTGCAATCTAATTTACATTTTAAGGAAAACAACTACAACGATTGCTTTCAAGCGAAACAAAAATACAAACGGTAACAACAGACAAAGTTGGTCGCTATAACTGAAAAAAAATGGAAACTAACTCAATATTACACATAAATCCTCTCAGTAAGATAGTCGTTTCAGAAATATTGAATTTTGTAATTATTCGAGTGTAGGTTGGAAAATACACAACATTTTAAAAGGGAGCATGATTGTATGATTTGCTAGTTACTATGACTAAAGTGTCAGAATAGATTTTGAATCAAATAGATTCAACTTATTTGTGTTCAGTTGCCACGTTCAATGTGTGAAAACAGTTGTTGGAGTAATGTGATAGCAGAATAATCGTTTAAATCAGACCGCAAATGCTGTGAAATTAAATGTCATGAAAGGGCCTGATAGTAATCGACCTTCTCTGAAAGTTGCTCGTACAACCTGTATTTTGTAAAAGCGGAAACTGCACATCGCGCGATCGTATTCATAGCAATTTCAGATTTAAGAAATTTATTTGGCTTTATTTAGATTCATTACTTAACACTTGCAAAATAATTTTATTTTGAATTCAAACATTTTTTCCCCAAAAATTGTCAAAGGGTAGTTTTAGTAATTTATATTTTATTTATACAGTCAGTTTTCTTTCACTTGGCAAGAAAAAAACTCGATTTGTTTTGAAGGAAAAGATTAGAATCATGTAGAGACTTTCTCAATTCTTTCTGTAGTGCCGGCAAAGAAGCACCAGCTGTTACGTCTAATAATTCTCACCAAGCAAATCAATAAATTGATGTTAAAACTTTCAAGTTGATACGTTTGACTTTTTCCAAATCTCTTTCTTTGATTACGAAAACTTTCCTTTATAAATTATTTTTTATATCGAGATGCAATAAAAGCTGTTACGCTCTTCGGGTCAAATATGGAGATTTTTTTATAGTTTGTTGGTTTTCATAAGAAGGATTCTAAGTTTTTGTTCTCCGGATACGGGAAAAAAATATACTAAGCAGGGTGCCATCGACCACAAATTGAAGACGCAGGGAAAGCTCTCAAAGATTTCATTTGTTGGTAGTGTTTGCCTTTATGTTTTCTTGTAAAAAATGTCTGATAAACGGCGCACATAGAAAACAGTATAGCAAACCCTTGCAAAAGATTTACTGTATGACTGATGTTCCTAATTCACCTGCGGTATAACTCATACTGGCGTTTGGTTGGGTGGTGTAAATATTTCGCTTGAAATAATCGCCGCTCCATGTAAACACTCTGTAGTGATAGACTCAATAAAACTCTGGCTTCAGGACGAGCTAGTGCGAAGATTCCCCTTTTTGTGAACACATTCTAGACTCATCAGTGTAACCTTGGTTGTCGCTGTCAACCACTAAAATTCATCTTTCAATAACACGAGTTCATTCATTTATTCAAATTTACAAGTCGGCAACATTGATGAGAACTAGTTTTAATTGAAACAGTTTTGTGTTAGTAATAACATTGAGAATGAGAATCTTTTTTTTGTAAAATTTGGAGATCTTTCGCTTAGCCACTCCACTGAATGCATGTACAAAACGGAAACGAAACCATAAATAAACAAAATAGTCTAATCCTTTTAGAAATTTTTCTTCGCGGTTTAAAACCAACATATTAGTAATTGCAGGCCGGAGTTTAGGTGCGGTCTGTATTACGGTGTAATTTTTACGTGTTTCAGTTGCGATATTTTTGTTAGTCCACGAGAAATCAAAGGGGTCTTTTTGTCATCAATTTCTTATCTGTAAATATTCTTCGTTACAAGTTATGAAGCTTTATAGAATATTATTAGAGCAAACAAAGCTTTAACACGATACAAGTAAAAGAAACAAAAACATTTATCCCCTAACAACACGTTTTCCCCATACTTCTTTAATATTAATCAATCTTGGCTAAGTTTATCCAATGCCGACAGCAAAATCAAAAGATGTGTGAAATGCCAGATAATTTGCTCGCATCTCTTCGTTCTAATTTTGTCCTTTTCTGGAAATTCGTGCGAGTCAGAGATCAGAATTTAAAGCATTGTGGAGTCTTTTAGAAGTTTAACGCCAAGAACAAAAGAAAAAATTCTATAAATCTGCTTCTAAGTATTAGCAGCTGTTTAGTGGCTCGAGTCGGTCAATAGCACGATTTCGTGAACCTAACCACGGTATTCAGTTCTAACTCCTAATTTCTTTCAAAAATCGGAAGATATATCTTTCCGATCAAAAGCTATAAATTCTCACGCGACGCGATTATGCGTCACACTATGTGCCAAAGTAATCAATCGATGTGAATTGTATTTGGACAAGCGTGTTTTTGGTCAATTTAAATCAAAGATTTTATAAAGATTTTGGGTTTTCACGTCAAACACATATCACCCAAGAAATACGAGTTGGAGAGCACGTGTCAGAGAAATAAATCTTTTGTACAATACAACTCTTTTTACAATAAGCGGCGGCTTTATCGAAACGAAACGCCTCCGGTTATAACATATTTTGACGAAGACCGATAGTAAGGTGGTTGTACATATGTATTTACAAGTATTCGTCAAACACTGTAAAACAGCATTCGTCTTACTGACACATATGCGCCAAAAACCAAGTCATGCACTGGAATGTAAATTTTATCCTCTAAATTTCAACTTGTAGGAGTGGTAATAGCTGTTTTAGTTGACCAAGATAAAGTTTTCTTTCCAAGAAAACGTTCCAGATTGACTTAATGGCTTATGCGGAATGGGAAAGGATTGCTACTACTAAGAAACAAGATGCAAAACTTCTTCAAGTTAATCGTCACATTTTACTAAGGCACTGGTTAACGATAAACTGTCGAAAAGTTTAATTTAATGTCATAACAGCCAAACGCAACTTCAAGAATAGTTTATACATGAAATGAAAACAAGTGTCAAAGTATAACAAACACAAGTTGCAAGACTCATCCATTTCATAACTTTGAGTAAGTCAATTTATTCTTTCAGTCGAGTCCAATTTTCTTGGGTTCAAAAACAAACCCTAATAAAACTACTGGATGACAAATAACAAATTTTAACGGAACTGGAGATATTAAATGCGTGCGGTAAATGTGCTACACGCTTTATACGACATCTGTGCGGGCAACATCTACAACAAAACCAACAGGGAACAGCAAAACATTAGCTTCTGAAAAACCAAAAATACAAACAATACCCTTGAGCGAACAAGCGCTAAAGATTTGTCAACTAAAATCTGAAGTTTTTTCTCGTCTGTTTTGCTTATGTTTTGCAAATACTGACCCCTTACATGACCCAATTTAAGACATCAGTTTTTGTGTAACTAGCTTCAAAAATTCGGTTAAATTCCAAATCATGTTTACAGAAAGCCATGATAGTCTGGTTAAGAATCTGATCGTTGTTTCATTTAAAGAAATGATCGAGACACTCTATTTCTGTGGAGACGGTGTGATTTAGTTTGGTGCCAAGGGTCTTATATAGATTGAAAACACATAGCTTATAATTTGTATTTGTATTCTCCATTCAGGCGTAAGTATACAGTGATCTCAATGTGTGTTTGAAAATTGAGCGATTAATCCAAACTTCTAACAGTGACAACTTTGTTGTCTACAAAACATTGACAAATGACGAAGACAAAACAGAAATAACAACACTCAGCAAAACTGCTATAGTTCTAACGTCTGCAGCGTTTAACGCAAGAAACAGTTTTATATGGGAAAAAAGGTGAACTAAGTGTCTTAGTCACAACTACAGTTCAATCACACGTTGATTCAATTTCTGCTATCTATATTTTGAGTTTTCTTTTTGCCTAACTGAGAAACGAAGTAAGACTGTACAATTGTGATTTACTTGATGTATGCGTTCTCCTTCTGCATAAGGTTCTAGGGGTCTTGTCTTCCTCAGTTGAAGCCCCCGATATCATTGTAAACATGGATAAGAGTTATTAATTTGTAAAGTAAATAGTACTCAAATATTAAAGGTAAGTACCATCTTTACTGTCTTTCGACAGAATTTGTCTTCTGAATTCAATTGCTCCTGTGTTGGGATGTGGACAGCCGAAGTCCATATTGATCTCAGTTGAGGTTGATAGTGAACACTGTTTATGAGTCACTTGAGGTCTGTACAGTTTGTATAAATAGAACTTGGTATATGATTATTATGTGGAGGGCTGCAGTAAACGTTGTAAAGCGATAATCTTACTTTACGTCGTGAGTCCGAGAAAGTCCAATATCTGTATTAGGAACGAGTTTGATCAAATGAATGTTCGGGCTTGGGTGGACTCCAATAAGGGTAATGGTGTATTTGTGAGTGTTCAGGCTGGCGTCTACATGCCACATTAGGCATTGTCATTGCTCCGTATCCGCACTGATTGTTGACAGGAGTTTGTATTTGTGTGGAATACTGGGTGCCTGTGTAGGAGCTAACTGGGACTCCAACTGCTGATCCCATATTGACATACGGTGACGCGTAACTCGGCGGTACCCTTGAGCCAGTCTGGGGGTTACATGGATAAGTGAGAGGGCCTCCCGGTTGAGCAGACCGCCAAACTTGCGTTGCAGTCGGCATTGTGTTGTAATTCCATTTAGGCGCGATGTAACTACCGGGAAACCGTGGATCAGGAGCTAGCATCCCGTTGGCCATTTGAGGTAGATTCCTGTTTGGTCGTTTCATTCGTCTTCTTCGTCTGTAGTTGCCTTTCTCAAACATATCTTCGCAGGCTGGATCTAAGGTCCAGTAATTTCCTTTCCGCTCTCCGCCACCTTCTCTTGGAACTTTGATGAAACATTCGTTGAGTGAAAGATTGTGCCGTATGGAGTTCTGCCAACCTTTTTTATTTTTTTCGTAGAAAGGAAATTTTGCTATGATGTACTGGTAAATTCCGTTCAAGGTTAACCGCTTCTCCGCAGACTCGCGTATTGCCATTGCTATCAACGCAACGTATGAGTATGGAGGCTTCACGTTTGGATCACTAGTTTTACCTGGCTCTTTACTCTCTGGTTTCTCTAGCTCACACTGATTCGAAATTTCTTCTTCTTTTTTCAGGTCAGGCGATCCATGATTCGGCAACTCCGTCTCGTGGTTTCCTGAAGCCATTTTGCTTGTGTGTGACAGAGTTAATTCTGAAGTGTTGGAGGCAGTTCTGCGGCAATAATATATAAATTAGAAATTCTAAAGACTGTTTGCTGTTTGTCTTGCCGACTTACGGCCTATTGGCTACTAGATTCATTATCTACCAGCGGCTATAAATATCTTGACATCACGATATCTTTTGTGCAGTCATCCAATCGAAAAGCTCTTTACATCGTGTCAATTGATTCATCTATTTGTCTGGTGGCAATGCGACCACCTACTCTGCCAGCTGTTTCTCATCCGTTTAGGCGCTTAATTGTTTCTACCTATTCACTTATATTATTTACTTCTCCGACGGAAAATTCCCTGCATCGTTTATACAAGACCAAAGATGTATGACCAACCTCATTTGGGTATACACTTCATGTGTATTTACACACGAGGTGTGAAAATATTTGCCCGTTATCTTAAGAGAGTAAAGAAAAGTGAGACTTCTTTCCACACCCTTTCAGTAACACCTGGTCTTGATCTATACCAATCAGAGCCGAGCAATTGGCAGATGAGGGGTATTGAAAGGCATAAAGCAATTCACATGTTGTCTGGTCGAAGTGCAGGCTATTTAGCTTTAATTATACGATGTAGATTTTATTTTTTATTATTATAAACTACCTGCTGGGCCGCTTTTTTCCCGATAATGCAACCCCATGCTGTGCTACCGCTACTAGCCTATGCGATGCAAATGCGCTTTCCTGCTTTTTTCAAAATTGTTTGATAAAAGCTGTTCCAAGTAGACGCTTTTCACCTGTGCAACTGGATTAAACTATTGCCATATAGATTTCTTAACTGAAAACGCGACTCTATCTCGAAAAGAAAATGATCCCTTCCCTTCATCAGGCGCTTTAAAATTCCCGTAAAAAGTTTCGTATCGGATGAATTTAAATTAAACCGTGAAAATATTTCATCTCATTTTGTTTTAGGCTCGCAAAACTGAGATCTCAAATTATGTCAAAGGTGATTCGTCTTATTATTTTGTTATTTTTACTGGTTTTAATTACAGTTTAGAGAAACTCCAAAACCTTGAAACCACGAAAGTAAATATCGCCTTAAGTCTCGTTCAATTGCTTGCGGTTCTTGTAGATGCTGTTTAGACTCGAATACACTGAAATGTTTATTGGATCTGCTTGTTAAAGATTTATAATTCAATGTAAACAAACATTGGCCGCATTACAGAAAACGAGCAATTTTCAAACTCCCGGCCAAGAAGAAAACTAGATGAAGGGGAATGGTCGATCTGTTTTCTGTTTGTTTTAAATTTACTGCTCACGGAAGCCTTGGCAATCGGTTTGTGTTAAAAGTAAAACTCGTTCGAAGATGAGAAAGGTCAATTTTCTCCCACCGCGACCCTGTTTGTTGTTATCTGACGATCGGTTTGTTTGGTTCCAAAATTACTTACACAAACTTGTTTGATCCTGTCACGTCTATCGGGTTGTCAGACGGTCTATGAATTCGCTTAATCCCCCTTTCTATTTGTGGAGAGCAAAGTTGCCATTCTTGTACACATACTTATTATCTTATGGTTTCACGCGACAGTAGTGAGAATCACGCAAGAATGGAATGGCACTTAAATGAAATTTCTCTGTCAGAAAGGTTTCAACGCAGCTTCTTTGAATGCATGAATTACGTCGGTTTCATTATCTCAAAGTCATTATACCAAGCGAAGTGTATTTTTAATTACACAGCAAATAAACTCTCCTTCGTTTAATACTCATAGTCATATAGAGATCTTCGAGATTGTGTGCTTTTGGGAAAAAAATTAGTTTTATCGGCAGTGAATTTACACTGCTTTAGCTTGGAGATATACGAAGCCGTATATCTAAGCAACTCCGTTGGCGGTAGATTGCTTGACAGCAAGATAATTTTACTGCCGTCTTGGTCTCACGCCTTACTAGACATAATTGTTTCGATCAGCAAGGCCGCTTATTGGTTGAACATGAATTCATTGCCTTATTATTGTGACAATATAGACCGCTCGCCTGTGGGTTGATGGAGTGTAATACTAGTTCAAGCTTTTTAGAATTTCTAACACCCATAAACGCAAAATACTTGAACTAATGCTTCTGATGAAAGGCTTCAACAAGATCATCAAAGCCGAAACAGATAGCTTCTCGCAAAATCTTTCGAGTGGAAATCTTTTCAATTGGGTGATGAAAGGTCGCCCCAGGCCTGCTGGTCTCCCGCCATTTCTGTTTACCAAACTAATCAAAATTTCGCTGTAGGATCACGATTACGTATTCATATAATTTATTGCATCTCGATCTTCTTTTGACCGTCACTTTTGACAGGACCACTTGTGGTAGGTGAAACCTAATTAAGGAACTCGAAAGTATTATTTATAGCCTCAATCTTGCATTTTGTTTCCAAGGTCAGGTTAGTAGTTTGGCGCGTTTGAAGTACGCGAAAGCTTTTTCACAAAAG
This sequence comes from Sphenopus marsupialis, assembly GCA_027575005.1. NCBI lineage: Eukaryota > Metazoa > Cnidaria > Anthozoa > Zoantharia > Sphenopidae > Sphenopus > Sphenopus marsupialis. The sequence continues at coordinate 6,599 of JAOBRF010279419.1, read as the reverse complement.
TTTGACATTTGCAAGAGGGACGTATTTAGCCGCAAGGGAACTGAGTTCAGGAAGCTTCCGAAATGTCAATGTGCTTTTTTTGTTTAAAGTCTCCAATTAACAATGTTTTGGTTACCTGTTCTTTAATGCAAAAACAAATCATCCACAACTTGATGAAAGAATTCATTATTTTGATATAGCTTGCTCGGCGTATTGAAAGAGACAGCAAGAAATTCCTCTTTGCAAATCATATCCCAAATTACTCGTCATTTTGGATAGAAAACAACGACAGAGACTATAGTGTACAAGTTTAATACCTTTTGCTTTGTCTCGTGCTGTGAAAAGCTCCCACCTTCAGACAAAACTAAACTGAAGTGCCGTTCGTTTAAATGTTTCTTGATATCATGTTTGTTTACCTAAAGAATCCCCAGATATCGTTGCGTTTTTGAATTCTTTATCTTGTAGTAGACTTTTATCTTCATCGAATAGGGTTCGTTTATTCAGGGTGTTACATCCATCACCCACAGCTACAGCTCAATTAATATAACGCAAATTACTTTTTTCATTTCTTCGGGTTATGTTAAGCGTAACCCGTGTCAAATCAAAATCTTCCTTCGCTGATTTCATTTAGCTGCAAGATTTCCACGTTTGGGCATGCGAGTGTTTTTTGTTGTTATGACTTATATGACAAACTAAGACGTTAATCTACCGCCTCGGTTTCATTGTTTGACACTACAAGTGACCCGTAATAACACAAGTGCTTTCTTTAGCTCCTCACGTTTTCGCAACTTTCTTTTAACTCTGGGTATATATTTTTAAAACTATTCCTCTATATGACAGGTTTAACTTTAAAAAACATAAAACTGCCATTTCTGTTGTGTTTTTAGTATTAGAAATGTGTAGTGACTGGATATCACTTGTTCAAACTGTTTGTTGTCTTAAAACATTTCGCTGTCTGTACGGTTAGGTGTAACTTAAATGTCTCAAAGCAGTAGTAACACGGTACCCTGCACTCAATACCTTGCCTGCTGGGTGTTTGTAAATAGTATTTATATGCATTCGACTCAAACTTTGCTTTAAAAACATTTTGTTTACCAGAAATGTGTCAGTTTCGTAGGCTTTTTAAATGATCGGTGCCTTAACTGAGTTGCGACATGTGTTTTTTTGGAGGTTAGACAAACCGTGCATTCTCAATTATCGAACAATCTATTTTCTGCATCAAGCCGCAAGCTTTTAAGGGAATATAGAGGCAATTTCAGTTTTTGTTTTGAAAAATCGCAAAGTTCGCTTCAAAGAAATTGAATAAATACAGCCACGAATAATAGACATGTTTACAAACATCATTTAAGCAAACAGAGATAAAATTCTAACGAAGCAACGGGACTGATTTCTTTCGATGATTTGATACCGATCTCAACTCATTGATTATTGAGTAAGACTCAAGCAAACTTCAACTTTTGTTTGTCAGTCTCACAGAACATTTGCGTGACATCTCGTTGAATAATAAATTCTAAAAACAGAAATTTTTTGTGAATTTCTGTTGGCCTTTTGTTTTTTTCTATCCGTTCATTCAGGCAAGTGCGAATATTATGTGCACACAATCACTTAACTTGCTGACAAAACAATTGCTGTCTTTATGACCAGATCAGCCATCGTGTGAAAGCCATTAATTGTGAATGAATGACTACATTAGTTGAACATCCCCAAGGTATAGTTTCAAACTAATTCAATAGAAACTTTAAAAAAGTACAACATAATCAATGCAAAGGTGAAAAAGACTACATTCAAACCGGCGGAAATTAGTTTTAGCCCTAAATGGAAAGCATTATTGATTGTGTGTGTGTGTGTGTGTTCAAAGTGAGCGCAATATGTGTTTCTGCCCTATTGCCAATTAAAATCGTTAAATAAGAGAGCCGGAATGAAAAATTGCTAAGCTCCACGATATTCCAACATTTTAATCGGATTTCAGCACACCGTCTTTGCGTTATTCACCTTTTTTTGTTTCTCAACTGACCTACAGGTATAATGAACTCATTCCGACATTTTTTGTACT
>JAOBRF010278308.1:0-11660 GCA_027575005.1 Sphenopus marsupialis | reverse complement strand
ATGTCCTTCCACAGATCAGGTGAAGCTACACTAACAACTTGCTGTTCTCCCCACCAAAATGCCGCAACTGGTCCATGTTTCTCGTGGAGTTTTGTCACGTAATCATGTATACCTCCAGCTTTGGCCACATCTCCAAGGTTTCCAAGACTGCAACGAAAAACATACCAGACAACAACAGTTTTCCCCATAAAGTATCTTCGTATAGGTCTAACCTCAACTTTTTAGCAGCTTTTCACTAAGGAATGCAAAAAAAATAAATAAAAACAAATTTCATGCATGATGGAAAGAGTGTGTTCGCTATGATCGCGTATTGAAGAACAAACTGTTAACATCAAACAAAACGATTCGAACCTTTATTAACGTGTCGCGGCACTGTTTCCTTTGTTATCGAACTCCATCATGTTTCAACTTCGCGCCGCATTAATTGCAGTCTAAAGTTTAAAATTATCTTCCGCCATTTAAACTGTCAAATGTTTGTAAACTTATAGTCCCATGCCATATCTTCTTGCCGCGATTGGTCAGCTTTAATAATTACTTCATGCATTAACGAAGCAATGCGACAGTGAGCAGAAAGTATTAATGCGGCGTAAAGTTGAAACATGATGGCGTTCGATAATATTAAAGGAAACATAAGACCCATTGATAAAGATTTGAACCGTTTCGTTTGATGTTAATGGTTTGTTCTTAAACTCGTAACGAACGTATCATGTCGCCCGTGGTTCACTGTACAGGCAAAAAAAGTCACCAAAATGGCAAAAATCTTTCACTAAAAGATAAGATATCAGGTGAAAAAAATATGAGTAAAAAAACTCGTATTGTATTACGACTAAATTGATTATCGCGTGCAAAATCTTTCCTTGCAAATTAAGATGTTCCCTTTCCCTAGGTTAACACTGGTTTTATGAAACTTGCTAACGTTCTTGGCCAGGTAACTTTCGTGCTTACTAGGATCTAACCAATTACGTCACTTCTCAGGGGCGTGGCCAGCGGTTCGGTTGTCCGGTTTTAACCGGCTTTTTAATTCCACAAACATTATTGCCAATATAGGCAAAGGTCATTACGATACGATTGTATTATGTTGATGTTTGTTTTCCATGGAATTTGTTCTTGTTTATGATAGAAATTGTTTGCTTAAAATTTCCCAGAAATTGCAGGAATTAGCGTTTCAGAGCATTAAAATATCAAAAATTTTCCGGTATAGCATGCCCCTGGACCCCCCTATATTTTGTTGTGCCAAAAATTTGGCACTCTCAATTTACCGGACCACTTATTGCTTGGTCACTACTGCGCACGCCCTGCTTCTATAACAGGACAAATTAAGGGAATATCAAAAACTTTATGCTCACATTTTGTCAGTTGCCTGTGGTCCCGGAAATTGTTTTTCCTCATCTTTGTTATCAGTCTAACAATAAGACATGAAGAGAGAGTGTAAGCTGACTTAGTAATTACACAGAACCTTTACTAGAACCAAAAATAACAAAAAAACAAAATATGGCCGTTGCCATGCAAAGTCTGACAAGTTCATGTCAATCTGTGACTATTCACTTTCTTCAAAAAATTTATTTGTTCTTTCTGTGTAATGTACAAGAAAATACTGCGCTGGACCGAGATCAACTAGCGCAACTAAACGACAAACTGTGAATGTTTAAGGAACAACGACACAGGAGTATACAAACCAATGACTGGCTAAGATAAATTCATACTGATTGCTTTTGCAATTGCGTGACTAGAAATTAACATGCACGGAATATAATTATAAATTTTATCATCAATTCGTCGGTTCAAGATCTGCAAGGATTTGCAATATTCAAAGAATAAACGGCGTCAGAGGACAGAAGTCTTAAACCCAACAATTCTTTACCAATCTTATACTTTTTGTGCAATATTTGTGCCTTTGATTTTGTTTTTATCATTTTAGACAATATTACATTGTCGCTGAACATGGAAAGAAAACATATTATACGTTAGCATATCCAATATTATCTACCAGAACGTCTTTACTTTAAAATTTTGCCATCGCAAAATCTCTATTGATTTATGACAAAAGAATTGTTAAAGCAGCTTAATTGGTTTTGAACCCGTACAAACAAAGTTGTTAAGATATCATGTAGGACTGAAAATCCAGCGAAGTGAGAGAAAGACGAGAGTATACTTACATTGATTAATGATTCGTTCATTTCTTTGTTGATTCTTGAAACAGATTGAACGAACCATGTCACAGTAAGAATCAGGAAAAAGCAACATATTAACACGAAAATCGTGTCGTTACCAAGCCACAGATATTCAGACAAGTCGAACATTGTGTGTCTTCCCCAGAGCCCAATACCAGGTAGTGACTGGATTCATCCGTAAAACCAGTGAAACCACTTCAGCCGAGTGAAGCCTGGGAACTGCTTCCGGTGAATAGGAACGACAGCATTTGTCTTTTGCAGTAAGGGACCTGTCATTTATTAGAGGGGAGGGCTGGTGCAATTTTTTCCCAGGTATATTTATATTTTTTTATTCCCTTCCCCAATTTCCTGTACAAAAAAAACATTAACCCTCCCCCTTGTATGACCAAAAAAAGTTATGACCCCCCCCCCTCCCCACCATCGCTGAAAGATATGACACAGACTGTTAAACGAAGTAAACTTTTAGCTTGTGCAGTTCGTAACAGAAAGCGTGTCGCTCTCCTCCCTGATCTTGTACAGGTAGGAACGTGAGAGGAATTGCCATAATTATTTTCATCACTTTCTTCCTCTTCCTCAGAGTTTGAGGAACCAATTTCTGCTGATACAAAATCCACCTCCTCGTCTTGATCTTCATTCTCTAATAAAAGAGTGGCTTCTACCAACTCTTTGCCACTATCAAACTGTTCCTGTTGCATTGCCAAGTTTATTAAATTGTTTATCATATGTCTTTGTGTGGGTGGGCGAACGGGAGAGAAAATGTTAAAAAAAATAAAAGAAATAAACTAAACTAAAATAAAATAAATGCGGGAGGCGTGACACAAGTAAGTCGACACAACGACTCCCGGAGCAGAACTAAATGTAATTTTCCAAGTACAAGCACATGTTTACAAATTCTCGTCAAACTGGTTTAGCAGGTTTACACTTGTCAACAGCATAGACTTCACGTAACTCAAACGTAGTGTACTCTGAACAAAAGCTCGTTGACTATGAAACAAATACAAAACTATAAAGAAGCGAAACTATACTGAATATCGGAAAGACTAAATACAAATGACACAACGGAGTTATAACTCAGCAACTACACATATTGACCTCTCGATACACGAATTATACAACTTCCGAGGCTAAGCTATGTGAGCTAAACTCATGCATAAAATCTTGCCGGCCGTGTAAAACCACGCGAAATACAAGATGCTAAATGAACAGAAATCAACCTGGCTACATTTGTATTTCATTCAATTTGTCTTTCTTAACGTCAAGGATGAGACTGCAGATGATGGTATTGTATGTATTTATCCAGCCCAGTAACTGTTTGCCCCTGGAAATTTCACAAGCTCCCTTGTGGTATTCAAGAAACACAGTCTCTTTCCGATTTGGAAGCGAATATCAACAAATGATGATAAAAAAAAATATCTCCTTAAAGTTACTGCAACCCAGGTTCTGGCATCTCTTGGCTGCTTTGTATTGTTTATTCGTATTTTAAGTGAACAAAAAAGCAAAAAGGTATGGCCCTTCCCAAAGTCCAGCTTAAATTTTTGGGAACCCTCCCCTATCTGGCTACATGAAATTTAATGACCCTCCCCCATCTGCACCAGTCCTCCTCCAAAACTTTTGACGAAAAGGTCGCTGAGCAACCTTTCTACTTGCCAAAACTATTTTGGCAGGTTGTTTTGGCAAAAGGAACTGGCGTGTTTCATTGAAAGCTTAAAGGTGCTCTAATCTTAAAATGAAGACAGCTACAAATAAACTTATGTTAACATTTTAACATTTTAACCAGTGCAACAATTTATTATTCTTATGAATACATCTGGTCACAGGAAAACTTTTAGCAAACTTATGTTAAGTTCTGACTCTCTTTGTAACAGTAATCCAAATTTCTTCTTTGGGCGAGGTTACAAGTCCACTAACTGGTTCCACGTCCTGTCCATCTACCAGATGGAACTTGAACTTCCGGCACAGAACAGAGAGGAAGACAAAACCTTCAGCCATGGCCATGCGACATCCGGGACATTTTCGTTTACCAGCAAAACCAAACGGCTGAAAGGCAAGGGTTGCACGTTTCTTGGTTTCCTCAGGACTGAAACGATCTGGATCAAACCTAGAACAAAGTTTAATAATAGTAATATGTTCCCATACACCTCAACTAATTTTGTTCAATAATTTTATAGTTTTTACAAATTTTCAACAGCGTAAGACTTAAACTTACTTCGTCGGTTCTGGATACAGTTTTGGATCCTGCAGGACGACTCCAATTGGAATTAGGATAGGAGTCTGCAAATAAGTGAAAACCTATTAATATCAAAGTTGTTATATGAATATATATTAAAACAGTATGGCTGGTATGGCTGCAAGGTTAAAGACAAAGGGGGGGGGGTCAGGTTGGCATAGCGGTCATCACTCGCGCCTCCCAACTTTACGTCTCTCCTGTCGAGGTACAAAGTTGGCGGTTTCTGTGGACCCTCCCTCTAACCCCTCCTCCTTGAGTCCCGACAACGTTTTGACCTCCATCCACCAAAGTGTTGAGTTCAACTCACCTCTGCTGGTACTGTGTATTCTCCCACCTTCACATCAACCTCTGAGACACGTGCTGCGTATGGAGCCACTGCCGCGACTCGAAGAGTTTCGTCCAGTACTTGTCGTGTGTATCTAGAGACAACACAAAAACGTTAGAAGAATTTAAATTAATTACATAACAAAAACGCTTTTTCTTAATTCTGTTTGAATGTTAAATCTTTAAATCATCCTTGCATCCCGCAGTCTTGGTTCAAGCGATGTCAACCAACTGTTTTATATAATGTTCTCGATACTGTTTGCTACAATTTGGGTGGTGTTGTACTTAGCTGCATGTTACGCCTTCACCGTGCAGTCTCATCATGATGACTACTAGCTAGTCACCGAAGTCCCTTTCTTCATTATTACCACTTTCCTAAAGCGCACGCTGAACTCAAAATTCTGCCAGTAAGACAAACGAATTCACAAACAAGATTCGTTACTGGATAGAATAGTCCAAAAACCCGTATTAGTCGATGGAGAATTATTATTGCGAAGAGATAAATAGATAACCTTCCTAGCCTATTAACTGTTAGAGTAAGTGCCCGTTTTACTCAAACTCTATTGGAGTTTGAGTGTTGCCGGAGCCACGAATTCTTTCCGAACAGCCCTGTCTGTCGACAAATCCTTCCCTTGTTGCCACGTTTTTCAGCCACTTGCGGATGTTCGTCAATTGTGTTTCTCCAAGTACCTGCAGGTCTCCAATCTCGCTCTTCATCCAAGCAGAATTGGTAAGTGCGTCCGATTCCCTGCGTTGCTGTTACTTCCCAGTTCGATACGCAATGACACTGACTTCTGTTTTGAATTTCTTCTGGTCCATTTAGCGTTAGCTTTCAGTTTCTCAAGTTAGTGTCGAATGTTAACCTCATAACATAAGATCCCTTTACAACAATATTTTCCAATTAACTTCGAAGTCTGTAAGAATACTTACTGAAGCTCAGCGGAAACATTTCCGTTGATAGTCTCGTTTCCTAGGACGTCAATCATTTCGTTGTAAACTCTCTCCTGGACGTCTTCATGAAGAGCGAGGTAGTAGATACACCACACCATCACTGAAAAAAACAACAAAATAAAGGCAACTATTTGTAAGTATCAGTTACGTAAGACCTAAATATATTTATTTTCTACTTAAAAATGTAACAAAAAAGGAGGAGTCTGATGTTAAAGTAACCCACATGGCTTCTTAACAGTTATTATTGTCATTATCCAGTTATTTTTTTCTGTATGAATTATAATTCATACTTTACTGTTAGTACAAACATGTATCTTTTGCACTAAAAAATGTATCTTTGTTCATATCCATGTCTAAATTTTAAATCACTTTTGCCAAAGTTCTAGATTTAATTAGTTTAAAACTAACACATGAAAAAACCTTGGAGAGAACAGAATGATGATACCAACACACTGGAGTAGTCTATGCTATCACCTACACTGTTAGTAGCTAAACGATTTTCGCAGAATAAGAGGAGGTTTGAAGATACTTATATTTTGCTACAACAGCAAGTAACTCCAAACACAACTATGAACTTACTGTATCCAGTAGTATGTAGTCCAGCAATAATGAATGTTGAAGTGTCATCGAATATCTAGAAATGGTTTTCAAGAAAAACTTGTGTTTGTTTACACTACAATAAAGAAGGAGAGCTTCAAAACTAAATTTGCAAGTATCATTCTAACGCCACAATTAGCAACATCATACTAAAGTTAAAAGACAATTGAATAAAGTTTATCATCATCATCATCATCATCATTAATTATTATTATTATTATTAGTAGTAGTAGTAGTAGTAGTAGTAGTGGCAGTAGTAGTAGTAGTAGTAGTAGTAGTAGTAGTAGTGGTAGTGGTAGTGGTAGTGGTAGTGGTAGTAGTAGTAGTAGAATAGTAGTAGTAGTGGCGCAGTAGTGGTAGTAGTAGTATTACTACTCGGCCATTTACCTTTCTCTCTTTGTTTTAAAACTATCCACAAACAGAACAGCATACAAATTTTGAATTCTGACGCTTTATAACTACTGCCACAACCTTCACAGAGCTTCACCTAATTTTACAGTTGATTCCGCAGATTATTGCATGAAAGGCAAGGCGTTATTTGGAACTTCCAAGGGTTGATGCTGAGGTAAAAAAGGACAAAACTGAGGGGTTTTTAAGGAGTACTCGAGGTCGTTGCAGTGATTTTTCAAGGAGCTTATCTGTCGTATTATATTATAAAAGGTATTTTCTGATACCCTTGCAAAGTAAACGTCATTTGAAGTGTTACTGCAAAAAATAAATTTTCTTTTTTTTGCAGCCATACATATTTTTAATTTTATTGCGTTACTATTTTTCACGATGAGGTGTGATCCCAAAGAGTTACCGGAGCTACCGACTTAAATACAAAGAAGTAAAAAAATAAAAGGTGCATATTAACCAAAAGAACGTTAATTAATTGAGAGAAAATACGTGAAATTTTAGCGGCACAGTTTGTTCAGTAGAGATCTGAGTGGGCGCGCGTGATGGCACTTGACACACACTGATTTAAATATTTGTGGAATGTTTGGAATGTAAACAATGACGCTGAGCTGAATTTCTAACATTTAAGGGCCACTGAGGACATGCTGCAAATAAAAATGAGTTGCTGCAAATAAAAAACGAGTTGCTGCAAATGAAATGAGTTGTTACAAATAAAGAACGAGCAAAAAATAACTAGGTTCAAAGCTATTGAACCCAGTCTTATATATAGACGGCCAAATGCTCGTGTTTCATTCTTTAATTGCAACAACTCGTTTTTTATCTGCAGCAACTCGTTCTTTTCTGCAGCAATTCGTTCTTTTCTGCAGCAATTCGTTCTTTATTTGTGAAAAAAAAGTTGCATTTAAGGAGTTTTCAAGAAATAAGGAGTTGCACGAACCTTGATTTCCTCACCCAGGCCAGAAGTAAGCACTCCAGAGTTGGTCCAGCCAGAATGTACAGAAAACAAGCGCCGAGTGGGCGAGTAGTTATCTAGGAGGTAGAGGTGAATGCTCCCGGAAAATTTTGAATTCTAGCTTTTCTGAAATGCCATTTGCATTAACGGATTTTCAGAGGGAAATCAGCGAAAAAAAAACCGATTCAAATATTACGGTGAAAAGTACATTATGCTTCATATTTGTTTACAATTTTCTTATACGAGGCTCAAAAGTTGGTCCGGCCGTCCGCCGAGCCTGTCAACACAACTATTTTTCGTTTAAGACATCAAAAACGTGTCAGTTAAGTAGGGCAAACAGCAAACGCAATATCTTAAAAGCAAAATAAAGTCACCTCTTGCTCAGACAAGAAGTCAGCCTCAAGAACGCTGTCGATAAACAAATGCTCCTCCTTATCTCGATTCTCTCTTCTTTGCTTTACTGCACCTGATATGACGGACTGCATGTATTCCAGGGCTGTAAAACAAAACAGAGCTCAATAAGCAAGCTAAATCCTTTTTACGAAACTTAGTGTCCTATGAAACCGGTGCTTATCGCAGTGACATGCAGAATTCTAATCCCCTGCAGGTTAACAACCAGCACTAAAATGGTACCTATTGTAGTTTACCAACTTCGTAAGAGTGGAAAGTTAAGTCCTATTTGGTGCAAATTTGGAATGAATTAAGTCACACAAATTTGTTCAACGCTGGGAAAAGCCGGGATTTGAACCTAAGATCACGCTTACCGATGGATGACAGAGATTACCACTGCACCAACCACGTCGGCGAGTTCAGATAAGAGAGGCTAACAAATAAGATTAATTATGTAATTTTGATAGGTTTTTAAAAGTTAGTCTTCATTGATCTCTTTACCTTAAAAAAGTCATGAGGAAAATCAATAATCTTCTTCCGTGTCAATTGCTTTTGGAAATAACAAATTAATTATCCATCTATACCAAAAGAAAAGATATATGTATGATTTCACTTTTCCTACTTATTGAGGTTTCGTAAGAAAATCCTTTCTTAGGAACCTGATACAATACATTTTGGTTTCTTGCTCTATTACTATAACTTCCAAAACCTTGACCACAATAATGAGTGTTACTCCTTAGTATTCGTCAAAAATACATTGGTTTGTAACTGGTAACCAGTGCCGTAAATCAATATATGATGCCTGACCTGTTTTAAACCTTTTCTCTCGTTCACTTCCAGGTTCAGGAAAAGTTCCACCGAGGCGATCCTCCATTTCTTTCCAACACTAAAATAAACATGGAATCTTTTTCAGTGTTTACAGTGTTTTTAGCCAATTACAAGTCATAGAAACTGGTGTCATTTTCTTAATTATTGTGTAAATTCTGCAGCTTCGAATCATTTTGAAGGAATATTTAGTAAGTGACACATTTTCTACTCACTGCTAGGCTCTATATACCCCAATATTTTAACAAACTAATTCTGTGTAAAGTCTGACATAGTGAGTCTAACAGTGAGCAGGACGTGTATCCAGTGTGCCATTTACAAAAACCCGGGATAAGAGACAGTTTTATTTGCCTGTTTCTCACGCGAGTTAATTCCTGTATGTCAGTGGGTAGAGCGACTGACCGGTAAGGGACCATGCACAGGGAACACACTTTTTTCTGATCAACATCGAAGCGGGGTATGCATAAACCTTTTTTGCCTGTGTTAGAGGTGGGGCACATGCATTTTTTGAATGAGAGGGTTCAATTTCTCTGGTGAGCCCATAAATTCTACTGGCCAAGCCTATTTAATTGATGACCATTCTTCAGTTTAAGGTATGACAAAATTATTAATAAATAGACTTTCTGTGGCAAGCACAGCCTTGCTTGTGTTGTTAACGACTTTACACACGGTCTCAGAGATTGACTATGGTTCTATTAGACGAGTATCAATCACGCACGGCCCCTAATAAGAGGGTTTCTGATTAGATTCCCCTTAAGGCGCTGTTACACTATGCAATTTTCTCACGTTTTGCGAGACAAGTTGCTGAGAAAATTGCACAGTATAACTGGGGCTGTCTCGCAATTTTTTTTGTTTCGCGCAGCGTTGCACGAAGTAGAACTCGGGTCTACTTTTCGCAACGCATTGCAGCAACTTTCAACGCCATTGCACAGTGTAACACCCGTTAGCAACTTTCCTCGCAAATTTTGAGGAACTTTATTTAATAGCGCATGTGCAGAGCTTATTTATATCAATCGCCATCTTGAATCTCGCACCAAATAATTCTTCCCAGCTTATCTCGGCCAAAGTATATTGCAAGTTGCTGAGAAAATTATTATTTTTACAGCAACTTGTTTTGCAATGGCGTTGCGAGACAAGTTGCTGGAAAAACTGCATAGTTTAACAGCGCCTTTAGGGACTCAGAAGGTTATTTTTCTCAGAAAAACAAATATTTCATTTATTGTAATTTTCTTGCACTTTCGATAACCTTCTTTAAAACCAGAAGCAACACCACGGAGAACGGCAGCAAAGAGAACAAACCAAAGCTTTTAAAATACTTTTTTTAAAATATCGCCTAGGATTTCGACCTATACATTAACATTTATTATCATGACCATCATTGTCTTGTTTACACATTTTTGGTATACGATATAATACAATATATTATAATACAAGGTATGAGAAAAAACAACATTAATTGAAAGGTCTGGAAATGAGCTAATGGCAAGGAAACCATATGGCTTAAACTGTCTTAAATCCTGTAGGTGTCAGGGTTTGGAGGGAGTGTGAATGCAGAGCGAAAAAAGTAGGTAGGAGAGATGCAAGAAACTGCAAGAAGAAGTCGGCTTCTTTATCGATAATGACGTCGAGTATAAATAAAGGCATGATTTCAATTTTTTCATTCACGAAATGGCGAATCAATCTCCCTGCAAATAGAAAGGCCTATCATTTTTGGAACAATTTGCAGACTCCAGAGGCAAACTGATCGGAACTTATTTTAAATCTTAATGAACTGTTATTTAAAACTTCAAAAGAGCAGAAACATTGTTATCTCCTAGGAGATTTCAACATCAATGATCTAAAACATTAACAACATCTTATAACCGTTTTTGCAGTATAGGCTTTCGTGAAAAAACTTAGTTATAAACATAATTTCTCATTTAAGAGAAGAAAAACTGAAGCTTTACCCCGAGAAGGCGCAGGCAGCGGGAATTGATAAGACTCACTCACATGTATTTTTATATTTAGGAAAGATCAGCTGTTAGTGTGCTATTCTACATGAAAACCATTGCATCAACAAGCAACATGGCTATAATCTACATTAATTTTCCAAAGATAAGAATGGCACAATTCTACAACTGTTCAGTTTACAAACATATAGTTACATTATCGTAACTTTAGCGAGTATTTATAAACATGCAATTGATCTAAAAAACTTTGAACTGTTGCTCTGGTTTATAAAAGGTATTATACATTGATATAAATTGTACTTCCGGGAAGTCGCACAGAATACATTCACTTGGTTACTGGACAATTTTTAACATGTAAATAATTTTAAAAACTTGTGCCTTTAACTTAAGTTTTTCATACCGTTAACGCTCTAATAACCAACCCTCTCTCTAATAAGCCCCCCTCCTCTTTCTAATAAACCTCCCTTTTTCTAATAAGCCCCCTTCTCTAATAAGCACCCCTCCCCTCTCTAATAAGCCCTCTCTCTAATAACCTCCTCTCTTATAAGCACCCCTCCCCTCTCTAATAAGCCCTTTCTCTAATAAACCCCTCTCTCTAATAAGCACCCCTCCTCTCTCCAATAAGTCCTCTCTCAAATAACCCCCCCTCTCTTATAAGCCCCCCTCTCTTTAAAGCCCCCCTCTCTTATAAGCCCCCCTCTTTAATAAGCCAATCTCTCTTACAAGCCTCCTTTCTAATAAGCCCCACTCTCTAATAAGCACTCCGTCTGGAGATTAAAATTTTTAATAAGCCCCCCGCCTTTCTCTCTCTCTCTCTCTCTCTCTCTCTCTCTCTCTCTCTCTCTCTCTCTCTCTCTCTCTCTCTCTCTCTCTCT
>JAOBRF010277197.1:0-11676 GCA_027575005.1 Sphenopus marsupialis | reverse complement strand
AAAAAAAAAAAGCTCAAGAGCGCATCATCACAAACCTTTACGCCACCCCTCGAATTACAACATTTCGCTCCAAAACGTGACACGAATTGTATCGAGTATGTCAGCTGTACTAACGGAGTTTTAAATTGAAGTTTTTCAGCAGAGGAATTAAAACAACAAAGCAACATCGTTGCCGTTAAAACATAAAGAAGTGGAAGCTTTAAGAACTGCTTCAAGTTGATACATCTGTACCGACAAATATAAACAAATAAGGCAAAAAACAAAAAATAAATAAATGAGGCAAGCTGGACCCTGAATCCTTTCAAAATAATTTTATGTGCCAAAAATAAATTATTGCAAATCATTAGCTTAATTGCTAAAGCTAGTTTCAGATAAGCCGATTAAAGCAGTGTCTCATTCTGACCCGATCAGCAATTCAACAACTCACACTGTAATGCGTATTTCCGGTTTTGGTTGTCCTTAATAGGAAATAAAAAGAATTTCTTCCTTGGAGATTGTAAAATAACATTATTAAAAATTATTTTTTTTAATCTGCAAAGATTTCGTTTTTCAGTCTATAGTTTTCGGAAATTGTAATTATTATAATAAATTGGTATTAGGGCTTCGTGTTCGTCCAATTCTGTCTGTTATCACTTATCATTACTTGTGATTAACCCTTTTCCTACCAAAGTCTCAAAATCCAAAGTTGCCAAACTTTATGAAAATCATCAACTTCAAAATTTTTTGAAACAATGAAGATTTCCTGAATCTACTCATCAAAACAAACAAAATGAATGGTAACTTTATAGGGTTTTGACCAGCGGTTCAAAAGTTAGGTCATTTTTGATTTATATGAAATTGGGTTTTAGTCAGAAAAGGGTTTTAAACAAATCGGATTCACGTTTCACGCTCATCCAATTTTGTTAATCAAGCGTAATGATAACAGCGGTTTTTTTACAGGGTTCGAATTACTTAGCTCCGTTTTGAAAGTTTACTAAGTATAAAATGCTCAAATACTTGTTTCGCTTTATCCTTTATTCATTAGCTGTGCTATGATAACTGTGTTCTGATTTTTTGTTCGGTGGACTAAGCAATCGTGCTCCTATAGTTAATTAGCTTGTAGACTGAAGATCATTTATTGCTCAAAATATTTTCATAAATATAATGTTCGGAGACTCGTAGCTTCCATGCACTAATAGTAAAATTGTTTGCCCTCGATAAAAAATATTGCACTGCATAATGCTCACTCAGCATAAACGCTACATGGATGAGGGAGAGGTGAGAGAGGTGAAGAGTCTAAGGATCAACCGATTTCGCCAAAAAATCAAATTTTAACAAACGGGGTTTGCGAATCCAAAAAGCGCGACGGATTCGTGGATTGTGCTAAATATGCAGATTTGGAGTTGCGGATTTTGGATTGAAAGCTATATTCTAGCGGATTTACGGACTTCTCAGATGCGACAGATCGCCGAAAAAGGCCAAGCACACTGCGAAATTGTGAAAAACATCTCATCCTCTAAGGACAACATAAGCGTCAATGTTAATATGTGAAATTTTTAATATGTATACAACTTGTAAACGTGACAGTATGTGCAAGTGAGGTTCGCTGAGTCGAGGTCCTGGGTTTGATTCTCGGCTGGGTCTAGTTGGGTGTTGTATTTATGTGATCTACTTGGTAAGGGACGTCAAGTCATTGGTCCTACCAGCCCCAGATTTGTCAGTTCTTGAACGTTTACGGCTTACTGATGTAAACTAAGGGCACTTTCCATTTGTCAGGTCCGGCCAGTCTGGCCAGGCAGTTTATCACCCTATGTTTGTACAACAACTTCGTACCAGAACGGGCGAACTGCTCAGTACTTCTACTCCAGTAGCGGGGCCATTCTGGCCTAAACCAGTTCTCTAAATTGCCCCATTCCATTTGCTTGGGCCGGCCAGACCGGCCAGTTACGACAAATGGAAAGCGCCCTATGACTAATCTCAGACTAGATCAGTAGGTGCCTAAAACTCCGACCAACTTTGAAATAATTCCATTACCAAATAATCAAATATTTCTGTTCACAAGTCAGTATATAATAAACGCTGACACTGAGAAGAATCTAACAGAAGCCCGAATGTCTGAGTATTTTTCTTTTGATCATTAGTTTCGCTATACGTGCTAGTGTCACTTCTGAGAACGCATTTCACGAACGCGGCCGCAGTAACATCAGCGGTCGTTCAAGTGAGTTGTAATATTTATATCTGTTTTACTCGCTAGTAATCTTCCTTATTTATAAAATGTCCAAATTAGTTATTGCTGGCGTGCGGAGTGAGACAGCAACCATATTTTCTGTACAATATCTAGATTTTGGAAGTATGTCGTTCCGATTCCGGTTTCCAGTCCGTTCTACCCCTGGCGGTCCACCCCGCAATGTTCACTAAGCCATAAATTACTAGGATTTATGCGTGAAATAAAAGTGATAATCGCCACATGTGATGAAATATCTTATTTAATCACATGTGAAAATAACAATTTTCCCTCTGTAGCACTCTCTAGTCATTTAAAAGCCGCAGCACCTTGTAACCCTAGTGCGGCAGTAGACATCTAACTTCCGATTGGCTCCGAACATTTTCCGAGGACATTCGAAGTTTTCCGAAGATTTCAGAAGAATTTCCGACAATTTCCGACATTATCCTCTATGTAATTATTCATTGTTATCGCAACAACATTTTCTAAAGTACGCTCATTTCTTTCTGGGAATTGAGTGTGTCTTTGCGATCTTTGCAAATCCTTCACAGTTATGAAACACAAGTTGTAAGCTCAACAGGATGACAAGAAATGGTTAAATGGTTATATAGTGTAAAAACCGAAAATGTCTAAATACTAGCGGTTACCAAGGGTAAGTGAAGGCTGGCTGACTATGTTGGTCTATGTTTATATTATCAACAAAACTATCGAAACGTGTCAGCCTTGACATGCTGCGGAGCTCTCCTCGTGGCAAAAAATTTCGATTCTTCAACAGGCGACTCACTGACAATGAATGAATAATTCTGTCGATCTGCAACAGCATTCAGGTACATACGATCTCCATGAGTCCATGTATTACTGTTAGGATTCTATCGATACTGGCTCCGAACACCACAGCTGAACTGGCCTGGACGAAATCGCTCGTATAAGACAGGTCGCTAAAACGTTCATTCCACACAAGCGAATAAACTTTCATTTGATGACGAAGAAAGCCGTGAACTATCGTCTGCCCGTGTGTACCTGTACTGTATTCGATATTCACACATCCGATCCTAGAATGCAAAATTGTTGAGCTGGACTGACATGAGCTTGGTAACCGTGCGCATAATTCGGATGGACTGGGGAGAAACACAATTTTGACAGCGAATGATTTACATATTTAATGTCTAGCCTGGACCGAAATTAAATTGAGAGTTTGTAATCCATTTTAATCTTCCCCAATTTTAACCATCCACGTTCCTTTACGACTTATCATCATCTCTCTTGTGTTTTTCTACCACGGTAACCTGTTATTTTTAGATTTCCTGTGATTTATGGACAATTTCGTACATCGAAAAAATGCCTTGAAATAGCCGTGACATAGCCTCTTTAAAAAACCTTCCCGCGAACGGTTTAAAAACTCCCTAATAGTGGATTGCGAATCGCCAAACTTGATTTCTGATAGGACTGGATCAGAAATCCAAATTCCTATGAGCAATCATTATCATTTTTGCTGATGCCCCCTTCGTATCTGATCTTGCTAAATTTCTCTCCATGTAAGAGAATCCGGAATCCGGAATCCAGCAAAATCCAGAATCCTGAAGCTGGAATCCGGAATCCGGCCAATTTTCGGTTTTGGAATCCGGAATCCAGAGGAATGGAATCCAGAATCCAGAGGGACGGAATCGGGATCCAAAGGATTATTAAACTCGGGAGCCAGATACCAAAGGCCGTTGGAATCCAAGATCCAAAATCCAGGGTCCTTCCTCGTGTACGGAACACAGATGACGTCGCTATTGTCTTAGGTGTTAATTATGGTTGGGTGACTCTATATATTTCTCTCTTAGTTTTCGAGTATGACGTCATCTGTGTTCAGCTGTTTTCGGTACACGACGGGAAACAACCAGAATCCATGTCATCGATCGATTCTGTTACATGGGGCGATAAATTCATATTCAACAAATTTCTGGCGGTGATTAACAGCCTTGATAATGACACCTAAACTAGTAAACGAACCAATCAGCTTTACCTTGTGAATTGGAGGCGTGTCTCAGGGTTTATGGTTTTGTTCCGAGTGATGTCTCTGTCCTGGCTCAGCACCATGCAAGTTCATTCAAAATGGCGGATGGCAAATGCAAAGATCCTGATAATTCTACGTAACCGCGCCGTCCGTACCGCACTAGGGGCAAATGCTGGGGGCTGGTACCAGTGTCGCTCCCAGACTTCTTGCTCAGGGCTGACCAGGATACTGACCTGGTGGCAAAAAGATATCGCGACACTCTGAGAAAACTCTCCTTTTCTATACACCATTTCAGCAGGATGTCAGATACTTCTTACACAGATTGCAATTTACTCTATGGATTGGCAAATTAAAATGTAAAATAGTTTTAATAATACTACTAATAATAATAACGTTCTCGGAGCATTATCTAAGCTCAATGCTCTTACAATGTTAAAAAAGAGAAAAATAAGAAAATTTATGTACAAGCGTAATTTTTGTGAGTTCTTAGTAATTTGTAATTTGACCGTTCTAACGAACTAAATGGCCACCGACCAAGGAATGTTTTTCTTAGATGACGAATTCATACACTGACGTCAGAGGAAATTAAAGCTCAGGAAAGACCGAGAGAACAAGTTTTGGCCACTGTAAATGGAAAGAACAGGGCGCGCGCGGGCACTTTTTCCCGCCCAAAGTCTCCAAATTCCCGCGCCCTAGCTCAGTGTCGTAACGTGAGAACTAGCCCAGAACCAGTTCCGATAGTTGTCGCGTTCCATTTGAGAACTGACCGGTCGGTCGGCGGACCCGACAAATGGAAAGCGTCCTAAGATTTTCTTGAATTATTATCGTAGGAATTTGTTAGGATATATAACACAAGCTGCGTGTTTAGCGCTTTGTTTGAAATCCATCATTATCAGTGGTGAAACAACCGTCATGATTATTCATGATTCTAATTTATCAAATATTGTAGCAGCCGTGAGCTGGGGATAATCTACTGTATACTTCATACCCACTTTAGCCCGACACAATTTCAGTGTCAAATTTATTCTCATCTCGTCTAACTTTGACGTCAGATTACTCGGTTATCTGACTATGAAACAGAAATTAAACTTTTTACTCTTTTTAAATTCCAAAATGATCGTTAAGTTTTAATTTCTTTATGATTCCTTTTCGTGAAGCTGTAATCTCTAAAGACTGACAACGTACTATGCGGTTTACCGCTAAGAGAGTTATAATTACTTTTAACCAATGCAATAAAGTCCACTGGTGTTTCTGCAAATGTGACGCATATTCGATTGTGATTTTGTTCATTTATTGCATGGGGTTGACCATCTGCTATTAGAGACGATTTCGCTTCACTGTCAAAAGCTCATTGTCATTTGCATTGTCATTGCATTGTCAAAGCAGGTTTTGACCAATAAAATTCGAGAGTTGAGTACTGGCAACCAATCAGAGATGAGAATTGACGCGTGACTCGCTGACGCGAGCATTTTGTTCTGATCAATCTTTGACAGTGAAGCGAAATGATCTCTATTATGCATTTTCACTGTCTCCATTTTGATACAAACAAACTGTTATCTCCAGATGGCGCGAAATCGTTACGTCATATCTACTAACAATAGTTTTATGCATGCAGAAATGAAGTCGTTTCTATGGCAACCTGGTGGTGGGAGAACGTTCGCTCATTAAAATTTTAAAAGTTGTTTAAAAACGTGTTATTGCGTGATTTTATTTTTTCCTTGTTGTGTCATAAAAATACTATGATTGTGAGTATTACAGCACTTGTATCTGTATAAATACATAATGAAACAATTGCGCAGAATAAGAGCGCGAACTGATTATCAAAGCCTCCGTTCGTGTTATCCACTTCAGCCTTCGGCTTCGGCAGATAACACAAATCGTTAATTATCCATCCAATTTACATGCACCATAAATTAATGGCTGCTAGAAATACCAACATACAATATGCAAACCTAATCCAGATACCAGAAGTATAATAAACTACTTAGAATGAGTAGCAGGACCTATGAAGTGGCCAACAAGTCTTTGACTCGCTGGATATTTTTTCCCATTGATTTTGCTCTTTTCTTTTTCTCGCGTTTATATTGTTATAGTTGCAATGGATTCTCACTCGTGCAATCTACCTCGATCATCGATCTCAACATGGCTATGTTACACGGCGAGGAAATTTGAAATTTTTTCACTGCAATTTTTCTTCCGCTCGCGTAACAGCTTCAGCGCGATATCACTTCAATTTCTACGAAACGTGGTTTGCGGTACACTTTCCTTCAAGTTTTGAGCTTGCATAAACTATAATTGGCGCTATTTCAATAGCTTAAAAACTGTATACTGTTTTTGATCTACGGCCTGATTTGAAATCGCACCCGAATCGCACTGAAATCGCCGCGTCAGTTACACGCGCGATTTTAAGTTGCAGCCGACTTGCGCAAGAAAATTTGCTGTGGAAATCGTGACAAAGTTGGAAACCTGAAGCAGCAAAAGGCAGAATAAAGTCATAGTTAGCCCTTCCGGATGCCGTTAGCCTGCCATTGAGTGATTTAACCACTTCATTGTAACAATCGCCTGGTTGTGAAACAAGCGCAAACACAAGCGCAACAACAAAACGAGTGTGAATTGAACCACTGATTGAACTCAAAGAAAAGGCGAAGCTTCATTTTACTCAGTATTTGCCCTTACTTCATGAACCCGTTGACGAACGCGCATGCGCAAACTCAAGTTTCAATGCTTTTTACATTACAAATTGTTAAAAAGATAATAAGTGATTTTAAAAAATAATTTATGATAATTTAAAAGCTAATTTAAACAGATGTGTTTTAAGTTTTGCTTTCCACAATCTTGGAGCTGCACAGGAGAAAGAGTTATCGCCATGTGTTTTTGTTCGTGATTTAGGGACGGTCAGA
Organism: Sphenopus marsupialis; assembly: GCA_027575005.1. NCBI lineage: Eukaryota > Metazoa > Cnidaria > Anthozoa > Zoantharia > Sphenopidae > Sphenopus > Sphenopus marsupialis. The sequence goes on along the minus strand of JAOBRF010277197.1, from coordinate 4,574 downwards.
TGGTCAGTAACAGTGACCCGAGCTCTCGTTTTGTTTGTTTTGGTAACAGCTCTGCTGAACTGAGTGTGCCACATCGGAAAGTACAAAGTTCCACTGTTATTCAGTGTTCACTTTGGATCCGACACCCCCTCTCCCGAAATACAAAACTTGAATTATGTCCGCTACCTCATCCCAGTAAAGTAGGTAGATTATATTAAAATACACAGATTATTCTCAAGAAAACTTAAGGATTGTTACAAAAATTAATAAAAGATACATGTTGACTGACGACTTTGGCCCTCGTGTTCCACGTCACGAGCAACGAATCAATACATGCACACAAGATACAACCAAAAAGTTAAACTTCTAAATGATGATTTTATTTATAACAATAATCTTTAAATGAACGTTTTCTTGTATATAACTGGCAATACTGCGATTGTGAACGCAACACAACACGTCAAGCGCGGTTTACCGTTGAGAGAATGATAAAATCATCACTTGGGAGACACCGCAGTAATTTCCCAGTGGCTACAAGATGACGCGTTTTGTGGTGTAATTGCATAACTATAAAAAGTATGCAAAATTAACCCGTGATTTAATCACCGAAAATCGTGTTCCACAAAGTAATCGTATTAACCAGTGGAAACTACCTTCAAAACAACAAGTTCAAAAATATACTGGCAGCTCACGCAGGGTGTACAGAACTGCAGATATGATCTACTTTCCGACTATTTAATAATCATCAAGCTATCGTGGTTTTGTGGCCTAAATTATTAATTTGTAGGTAATACTTTATTATAAATTACTACATTTCCTATAAATGCGCAAATTCTTGTTATACAGTCTGTGAAGAAAAGAACTGTCGCATATTGTCTCTAATAAATACTTTAATCTCGTCTGTGGCTTTGCTATTGTGACTTCTCTTTTTATGAACTTTCGGCGAAATTCTGTTGCAATTGCGGCAAAACGTTTGACGACAATTTGTTCCATCTTTATGAATACTAAAACTATAATGAGTACAACTCAAAACAAGAACAAATAAAATACCCGTATCTAATAATAAATCTTACACAATCATCTACTGCCGTCATCATCGGGATGGATTGCTGCGAAGGAGTCTTGTAACCTATATAGAGTTTACAGCTATTTCAAAAAAGGTTGAGATCCGCAACTGAAGCGCAATAACAGGGAAAGTGCAATACCAAGCACCAAAGTAATTGTGTCTAGCTTCCTCTGTCTCCCAAACAACACACAGAAATAGCAAAGTACGTTTATGAACACTGCCGATCAGATTTGATTGAATATTTTTCAGCAATTAGCAAAATCTACATGCTTGAGACTGGACTGAAAATTGTGCTTTGCGTTTTACCTATTGCACTTTGTAGATGTCAAACTTTTTTAAATAGCTGTATATACACTCATGAAGGATATACGAAATCAAAAACTTTTATTATATTTAGGCGATTCACTTTGTATTTTCTTGGATATGTTAAGAGGTCCCAACCATGAAATCTTTGTTTTTACAAAATTTAGCAGATCCAATAATTCTGCGTACTCGGATTCTAAAATAATTCCTTAACTGAATGCAGCCCTATTACCACCCCCACCCCCACCCCAAGGGCTGCTATGTAGCCCTATTTTCAATATCCAATGTATGTTCTCACAAGTTGGTTTTGGGGGGTTCAAACATTGAGAAAAGAGGTATAAATCAATTGAAAATCGGGAAATGTATGTCGTCAAAAGTTGACTTTTTTTGACAGTCAGTATTGGAGCTTGATGAAAGTTGTTGGCTTTTTGACCGAAATGAAAGGGCTGATCTTACACTGAAGATCAGAAATACAACTATTCAAATACATTCCATAACTATATACAAAAACATTGAGCCATCTCGACAACACGTATGGGAGGTCATAATATTTTCTGTCGAAGGATCTTAATCTATGGCTAATTTAGTTTTACTTTACCTTCAAATGTTATAGTTCTGAACGTCAGCTTTATATTGTTCTTTAAAATTTAGGAAGTTTAGGCAAAAGTGCATTTTGGCAAGAAATGTGAGCGAGTGTTCTTGTAAAGGGGTTCTTTTTAAAATGTCTGTAGATATCTAAGCAAACAAGCTCGTCTTGATTTTGTAAACACGTACGCGAACAATTAAGAATCATTACCGCCAAATACAATTTCATTCTTTGCTTTAGTTTAGTCAATCTCTGTTTAAGCGTCTCTGAAGCCCTAGTGCAATATGGTAGATAAAAGTACTATTTTGTTTGCAAACTAAACTTACACTCATGACTTTGTAGATAAAGAATTACAAACAATCTTGAGCCTGAGAAAGTGTGCCATTGGCCATTTCCTCCGCAGCGACCGTGTGTATTAGATTTCTTGCTTCAGATATCGAATGAAGAAACACAATGGAAGTGAGGGAATGTCTTCCGAGTAACACGTTTTTTTTGTGAGCGGTTTGGTTCACGTGTCATGCTAAGCTGCATTACTCAACACAATCCCTGTGTATTTCCCCTCCTCCGAATACACTTATATCCGCGCCTCCTCCCACAACTAAACCCACTCCTCTTCCTCCATATCCAAATCTAAGATTCCCTCTTCCTGCAGCGTTCTCTGATACATCTGAAAGAGCTCATTCCATCGCTTGTCAAGACTCGCCTGCGAGTAATCTACAATTTCAATCTCTTTCCTTCGACAGATATGGAAGTTCTTGAATCCTTTCGTCAACAGCTGCATGCCGGCATGAATAACAAATGAGTTAGCTTCTTTTACACTTTTAACAAGATTACCAGCTCGAAATGGCCTCACAATATCCACCGAGGAAGTTTGCTTCGAAAGCGATAGCGGAGGTACTGCATTTCGGTTGTTTGGAAGTACTCCAGTCGAACATTCTTCCACTGGCCTATCAGGAACGTAATAATATATTTCTTCCATGTCAACAGACCAATGTACCTTTTTCTTCTCGTCTCATCTGTTTTTGTGACGAAATGAGCATTTGCAGCAAATGTTTGCAGTTTTTGTCGTTTTGCAAGTGCCATTTGCATTGATGCAATTGTAATGAAATAATACTGATTTTATGTTGGCAATGTTGTATTACTAGATGTTTTAGAGCCACCGAATCACAAGGCTAATTTCAACTATTATTCTGTAGTTTCTGGTGCAAACGCAGCAACTTTTACGAGCTACGTTGTGGTGTTGTAACCGGTCACAGTGGAACTGTTGTAGCTCATCCAAGCCTGGTAAACTGTAGCAACAATATCGAACATTTCGAAGGGTCACGAACAATCGCTGCAGTATGTTGAACAACAACACATTATTTTGGTAACCAGGAATAAACCACAAGCTTTAATTGTTAAACAGTCGTTCCAAAAGAGTTTGCCCACGCATTGGAGGTTTTTGGATTTTTCATATTTGCATTTAATTATACTCATTTCGCGCTGTAGCATTTAATATACAGAAAACGAAATACAATTATACTGAAATTAATAATTCACTAAGTACAATAATAGTATAACGTGATAGGAGACAAAGAGAAATATATATAGAAAAATCTAACCTGAACGGCTGAAGGAGACCTCATATTGAAGTATAGAAAATTTACAAGATAAAGATTTCCAAAGGCATAGAAGAACCTTAAAGGAAACCTGGCGCCTGAAAACACTCTTGCTCTTAACTCTTATTAAAATAGTATTACATTAGTCCAGATCGATAGTTTAAAATAGATAATTTTACTCACAGCGTTAAACGCCAAACGATTTAGTTCGGCTATTTCTTGCTTCGAATTTCCCGCGCGACGCCATCTTAGAAAGAGACAGTGCAGTGCCAGGTCCTCTCATGGCGAAATGCAATGACAACCTCGTTCCCAGGGCAATCCGTGCCAAATCCACGATTTGCTTTGGACAAACTCGTTCCCAAGGCCACGTGCGCATCGAAGTCCCCGATAAGTGGCCTATGCCTGCCCATATGTAGCAATATTCAAACCACACTAAAATATATTTAAACCACTTTAAAATCAATTTGATTTAAACTTAAATTATCTGTAAATTTGAACTTTCAACTAATTTTCATTTAATTTAAACCTAAAATTATTTTTAAAACATTTTGAAAGTACTTTGATTTAAACTTTTCATATACTATTTGATTTAATCTTTCAAATCATATGTTTAAACAATGCTTCAAAATCTGTTTGATTTGAACTTCGAAAATTAAAAAAAAAAACGATTTGTCGGAAATTTATTTTTATTTAAACCTTGAAAATTATGTAAAAACAGTCTTCAATTTCCATTTGATTTAAACCTCCAAAATTCATTTAATCTTCCTGGGGCGAGCTCGGCCAGAGTAGCATCGTTCTCAATCCAGGATCGAGTTCCCGCCATTTTACGTCACGTGACCTAACGCGAACGCCAAAGCGCGCCAAGCCTTTTGTCAGCCGGCCATATTGATATTCATATTGGACGGAGTTGAATCATGGAAAGCAGCATGGAAAAGGCGGCAGAATTGCTTGATGAAGCAGCGAAACTTTTGCGATCAACAACTGGTGTAAGTGCTAGTGAAACGAGAAGACCAGTTCACTCTCGACAAGTAGGCAACGACAG
>JAOBRF010274976.1:0-11705 GCA_027575005.1 Sphenopus marsupialis | reverse complement strand
GTAGTAGTAGTAGTAGTAGTAGTAGTAGTAGTAGTAGTAGTAGTAGTAGTAGTAGTAGTAGTAGTAGTAGTGGTAGTTGTTAGTTAGGTGATCCACTCCTCCTGCGTATTTCGGCCGCTGAGTTGGTAGGGTGTCTGACCGCCAATCGGAGAGTCGTGGTTTTGATATCCGTCAGGGACAGTCGGAAACGTTTCTAATTAAACAGGTTGAGAAGAAATAATTCACCTTTCATTCATAGATTTATACTCGTACTGACTTGTTACACAAAACTGTTGGAGCGATCTGTTCTCATAGTTAGAAATTTAAAGAACGTTTGATTAAAACAGATCTAAAAGAGTAAAATTGTCTTTAAATTTTCGATCGCCCTCTGCGGTCTTCTTCAGGAGAATTACAACTTTGCGCGAATCACAGAATTCTAATAAGCGAGGACGTTATTGTTCTTTGCCCCCCTCGGGAGGCAACCAGTGACTTGTAACAGCTGAGAGCGACCAAAAGTAATATACGAACCATATTCGCTGTTTTTATTATTGCAGGACTTTAATGTTTTTTACTGCCGTCAATCATGACATATTTCAAACAGACCAGACTTTCCGACACTAGCATGACAGCACAACCATTAAAACTCTCCATGTCTATATTTTATGGATCGTGATTGGGCAGGAACACGCTAAATTGTGATGGCAATCCGAAATGGAAAACAGACAACCGAGAACGAAAATCAAAAAGTTGCGTAGCAATGAACACGATAAAGTTTGTAATTTTCTCAAAGAAGAGTTGATTCGGCTTTACAGCCCAGGTAGTTTGTCAGCGTTGCACTTATCTTTCATGAGTCATACAAAATGATATTGGTACTGTAATGAGAAATACAGAGGTGATCAGCTTATACAATTAACTTTTTCAGCCCAGGTAGTTTATCAGCATTTCACTTCTCGTTACATATCTCGTACAAAATAATACATTTGGTAATGAGAAATAAAGAATTCATCAGCTAGTACATTTAACCCTTTCTCACATCTTCTTACATACCTTAAAGTGCATTTATGAGTTTAATGTGAATTTATTGCCATCCAAACTTAGGAGCAGTCCGTTGCTGATCAACAGAAAGATGAAGAAAACAAAATTGCATCTGTAAACGAAGGAGACGTTGAGGTAAGTTCGGTATTTACGTCTCAAAAATGGCATAAATCTTGAAATAACAAAAACTTTCTACAGCGAAATTTCTAAAAAATCTAATAAATTGGGGGATCCAAATAAATGGCTTGCGTTGGGAATTTTGTTGAATGACTTCGAAGTTTCAATAAAAGATCTAAAACATCTCGTTAATATTTTACTATCATGATAATGCCTAATAAAGTACATGAGAAAACCGTTAACTTATATATATTACTAATAACAACGACAATTGCCATTTGTATCAAACTTCATATTCTTTTTTTTTAAAAAAAAAATTACTATTTCAAGTCAACTACTCTTGAAAGTGAACTTTGTATTTATAACAGGCGGAGCAGGGAGAGGGGGTTTATGACCTTATGACTGACGCCCCTCCAAACAAAACTATTTTTCGAGCTTATCCGTAACGTTTCGTTGTTGAAAATATATCCAGCGTGTAGCGTTTATCAGAAAAGAATGTAAAGCCATAGATCCAGTTTTCAGTTAACCGTCTTAAAAGAATCCATGACGTTTTTCGGAAAAGACGAGCCGGGCTGAACTATATTTGAATTGCTTGTAGCGGTCTGGTTAAAACTACTGACCTATATCGATTGAAAATATTTGATGAAAAACACAGATGGGCAGAAGCTAAATAAGCCGACGGTATTGCATTTAAAATTATGCTGTTATATCGTATCATATTGTATTGTCACGAAAACTTAAAAAGAAAGTACTCCTCATGTTGTAAACTCAGAGAAAAATCCTGAGTTACCAATTTTGAGCTGTCCTGGAAATTTTCTAACCCCTCATTTCCCAGAGATACACGTTTCTATTACCGGACATTACGTATTTTTTATCAAGATAATTTCTTACTTAGAAGGCAGCATCATTGAAAAAGCTTTATTTTTACAGAATGCTAATGGCGACAAGAACACTATTCAGAAATCAGAGAACACTCACAGCGGAACTGCACAAAGTTCTGCTGCCAAAGAACTACCAATGGTAAATGTCACGTGTTTGTTTTTTGTTGTGAATCTATAGAGTTTTCATTTCATATAAACTAACCAATGATCCGAGTAAGAACAAGGCAGGTCAACAACAGTGAATGCAAAAAGGTACCATAATTTTGTTAAACAGCCAATCTCACCTTTGTAAATCGACCACATCTTCATAAGTAAGCAATTTTTTTTTCTTTCTAGTTCACTCATTCAATCATTTCTAGTTGAAATATTTCTGTTTTTAAATTTAAGAAAAGTTCCATTTTGGGAACATTTAAAAGGTTTTCTTGGCTTTTGTTTTGGAGTGTTATAATTAATTGAATAAATTATATTAGCAATAAATTGCTTTAAAATAAAGTTTAATTACATTTTACTTCAATGGTATTCACAGGTTAATGCATTCAACATTTTGTTGTGGATAAAGCGAAATGCCACAGAGTAATAAAAAGTTACCTAGTTCTTGTTCGGACCATTACTTAATTTTTAAACGTCAAGCATGCTCATAAATAGTAACTGCTGGCAAAATATTAAAGTTTAAGGGGGGTTGTTTTGTTTTTAAAACCAGTTGTTGTGTCGCAGATGTTGTGGAAGTAAAAGGAATAAAGTCCAAAACAGGGGAAAATTGATAACCTCCAATACCTAACGTTGTTAGGACTTTTCGTCAATGCCAAGTGAATATCAGTTGCAAGATCAGGAGTATAAGATACGGAATTGAATTTGTTTTCGTTTTAACGGGAACAAAGAGATTTATGAGTTCGAGCAATATTTCAAGTTAAGTTTGAAATGGTGCTAGGGTTCGGCTTATCTTTTGATGTGTTTTGGATTTCAGTTTATAAATCGGTTGTTCGATCACTTAGTTTAAATATACTTCGGACTCAGTTGTTTGGGGATAAATTTGAATATCTTTAATTAAAGAGCCTAATAGATATGTTCCTTTTTGGTTTGTGCCTTTCAGGCTTTAAATACTTTATAAAAAAAATTAACAAGGGTCCGGAGATGCTCCAACTGAGAAAGGAGAGCATCTCCGCCGGAAAACGTTTTTATTGGTTTCTTTTATTAATTATTTTAGGCCTGAATGGCACAAACCAAAACTGAAGATGTTGATTTATCCACGGCCAAAAAAGTCTTCTCATTTTGTTAAAAGAAATAGAAGAATATTTAAGAGCCTGATCCTTTCAGTTCTGAGCTGCTAATCATGGCAGCCTAAACGTTGCAAAACTAGCAGCAGTAACACTTTATATACTCTTTGCCTTTTACATTTTCTTTCAATGCAGCAGACTAGAGACGTTGTATTCCACCTCCATACATACCGACCTGCTTCGTCTGTTATGCTGGAATTTACAACCTCTTCACCACATCCTCCCAAGACACTTCTTCTTGAACAGAAAGACGGTAATGGCCATTATTGGAGGTCTTCATTACTGCAGATTCCGTTGAAAGACCGTGTTGAATATTGCTATACCCATCATGGTTTTACTTCAACTAAAGTCAATCAATGCAACCAAGATTCCATTAAGACTAACAAGGCCAGTGTGAGGGAAAACAAACCGCGTTTTTTACATTCGGAGCCTAATCAGTACGACATCTTTTACTTCCCAAATGATCATTTTTTACAACCTCTGTTTAAGGGGCAATTTTTTTTTGTTCAGAAGATTTATCTCCAGCTTGAAAATAAAGAACTCACTGTTGACGAAGCTTTAAAAGAATATGACTTGGTTTATTTTGGGCATCCTAACTTTGGCGTCCAAGAGCGTGTAGAATTTTATACTTGGATTTCTAAATTAACTGAAGGTTCTTTGAACTGCTATCTTTCTCTCTTTATTTGTTACGTGTTGTACAAATTTTATTATCGGAGTAAATGCACAGTCCAGGAGAATTTCATTAGAGGGGATGTTGCTGACAAACTTTTGTGCCACCTAAGCACGTGGGATCGGAATAAATTTGATCATCTGTGTCATAATTATAATCATGTCAAAAACATTGTTAAAGAAATGGTCTCCTGCATGGTGTATGATGGCATCCCGCGAGGCTGGCTTGCTTTCTATTCTTGGTTTTGCCATTTGCTTGATGCTGAATTTGTTCTGAGAATAACAGAAAAGCTTGAAGGTGCATACAAACACATAAAGTTCTCTGATGAGGGATTGGAGAATTGCATCAGCACTGTGCTCTCAAAACTTGACAGTGTAAAAAACATCAATGATAAAGAAAGGTATTTAAGGTTTCTCATAAAGCGGGCACAGAGCGTGGCAGTTTTGTGGAGACTTTGTAAGTGGTGTCAAGAGAAGCTGCCGTCCATCCCTAAACAAGAAATCAAACTTGTTGGAAAGACTTTTCGCAAGCTAACTGGTAGCGAAAGACATTCCAAAAAACAGGAAGTTTTGGATGACCAAGTTTGGAGTGGTGTTCCTGATGGTCTCCGTGATGAACTGGCTGATCCCTTCATTGAATCACTTAAGGCTAGAGTTCCTGAAGTAAAAACGTGGACAGCAGAGCGGCTACAAGCTCTAAAGAATGCCATGTTAGATACTACGCTGCAGAAGTGTAAAGGTTTCTTCGAGGTTGTGGAGCATTTTGCAACATCACACCATAAGGAACTTCACGATCTCACCTTTGAGCTCCTAACTGAAACCGAATTTGAGAAATACTGGAAAACTGTTGACGAAGATGCCCGCTTTACATTTCTCAACAACCTTTTGGTAGCTGTAAAAGGAATTGAAGCTCGTGCCGACTGTGGTGAGAACAAGAACAGAGTTCTGCAGACGTTGAAGGCTGTAAACGGCATTTATCCAACTCTTCGAGTAACTCCTTGTGCTAAATTTGATGAAAGGATACAGCAAGTTATGTCTGAACTTGAAACTTATGAAACAACTGAGGTAATAGACGCCTTTGTCCAAGTGCAAGAACTAAATCAGGAAACTAAAGAACACTACGATCAGTTACTTCAGTTTGTTATCAACAGAGATATGAAGAACCAAAAGTTAGTTCCAACCTTAAAAAGGATGTTTGCACTATACCTTGAACCAAGTGAAGGGAAAAGCGAAGAAGAAGAGATTAAGATTGCAAGGTAACTAGTTTGTTGGTCGTTATGAAAATCTTTTACAATATAGTGTTAGTTCAACTATGGATTAGATTGAACTGCTTAAAGGAAGCAGTTGCCCTTGTATAGACCCAATTATGTTGAGTTTAGAAATGCACAAATGGAAGTAGGGAGTCCCCCGAAAGTAGGGAGATTAACAATACCACGTACGTGACGTGCTTTAAAGACTTGTCTTTTTAAACCCCATGCAAACAAACGCAACATTGTTGGCCAACACCACACAACATTGTCCAATAATGTTGGCACTTGTTGCATCAGCGGCCTCAAAGTTTGAACGGCTTCAAACAATACGCAACAAGTTCCAACAAGTGCCAACATTATTGTGGCTCCATGCAAACGAACTCGACATGTTAGGGCCAACAATGTTGCGTGTTGTTGGCTAACAATGTTGCGTCCGTTGATATGGGGCTTTAAGATCTTTCCTTCCCTTCTCTTTTTTTTTTCTTTTTGTCAACGATATAAGTTAATTCAGGAACTTTTCGTTCTCACACTATATTTTTGAGAGTCCGTTTTTTTCTCTTATTGATTTTATATTTCTCTCACTACCTTGAAAAAAATACAGTAAACTTAATTGTGCTATCTAAAACCATTTGAATATGTTTTTTCTGAGTTCGGTTGTTTGCTTTATTACTGCATATACTTGGCGCTATTATATTATGAAGTTACACGAGTTCTGGTTCCAAGATTTTTCAACAGCATTATTTGGTTCTTGTTCTCGACAGTAAAACAAATTGAAGCACATCAGTCTATATCTGTTTACCACATCCCTTATAGTGTATTCTATGTAATTGTGCAAGTTAGAGTTTTAAAAGCACCGTATTTATCGCGTAAGAAGGAATTTTGCGGAAATTGTTTTGCGATTTTTGCCAAATTTTGACCAAATCGCGAAAATAAATTAGCCCAAAAAAAAATTTAGGAAAAATTATTTTTGCAAATATTAGTTCTATTAAAACAAAAACCTTCTTTTTCTAGTTTTTGAATATTTCATTTTTACAAGTATTTTCTTGGCACACAACGCAGCTAGAACCAGTGCAGACTAAAGTTAATAAAATACACACAACCACTTCAAAAGAATCGCACTACAAAGCAGTGCTTGTTAAAACATAATTTCAAAAGTTTCCGAGGATTAGTTAGTTGTTTATGAGAACTGTTCATTGTTTGGAAAAAAGAACGTATCACGTCTTACTTTATGTGAGAAAATCATTTATCTAGTTTACAACAATCATCGGCCAAAATTTTAAGTTTTCGCAATCCGCAAAAATTTCTTTTCACAAAGCATTGAAATTTTTGTTCAATTGCAAAATCCCGCAAAATTTCCTTCTCATTTAATTCTTGCCTCAAGCATGTTTTAGATAAATTGAATTCTAGCTACAAGCTTTATCTTTAGTAGTATTCACATTGTTCTAGTGAAGAGAAACAGAAAAACTGCAGTGATGAATAGTTTCATTGTAAAGAAATTAGTTACGTGCAAGGAATGTTAGTAAACGTACTACTGTAAGGCTTTTGTAAACGTTTGGCCTCTTTTCGTGTTTCAGGATATGGGAAGATGCCATTTTGGCTCTCTTGAGGCACACGAAACTGCCATCAGACAGTGCAGGTGGAGCCAGCGAAGAATTCTTCAAAAGTCTCTTAAAAGATCACGAAATGTGGTTTCTGCTTCTTACTAACTCTAAACCGTCAGAAAAAGTGAGAGGCGATCCCACATTTGCCGCCATTTCTCATGCTTTGGAGTCACTTTTGTCAGCTGCTAGGTCCAAACAGCTTAGAGTAGGATTTGTGAAAACACTACAAGAACATGAAGCCCGCGGTACTTGCTTGCTTGCAAGACTCTGTGTCTTATTCCAGTCCCACAACAATCAGGAGGAATCGAAGACTCTTTTGAATGAAGAGGACGTAAAGTTGTTAGTGGATTCAAATATGGAGGAAGTGAATCGTCTTGAAGACAATTTGCGTAATTTTGAGAAAGCCATTGTGTTTTTGCAGAGATTCCAGGAAGTCGAAATATCTGATATTACGGAAGTTGTTGAGTGTATAACTGAGAAGAAGAAAGAGCTTGACGACATACTAGTTGAAGATACACTAAAAGAGGAGTATTGGGGCTCTTTAGACCCTCTCTTACAGAATGTAGACTGTCTTTCGGAGCATTTCCAGTCTCTTATTTTTCAAGTTGCAGCGGAGACTTGTTTTCTTGAAGACGAGGAAGAAATCTATTCTACTGAGGAAGCTCTCGAGCTTTTGTCGGATAACGGTTTGGCGTTATTCGAGGAATTTGGCAGGCCTCTCTTTGATGATATAGGTTCTCTACATCTTAGCTATACGGAAAGACTGATGGACGCGATTAAAACCGAATCTGACTTAGATGATGAGCTTTCTTTTGTTAGTGAACAACTTGGTGATGATATAACTGCTGATGTGAAAGAGATGTTGAAATGTTACTTGAAGTTTCCAAAACTCAAGGACAAAGTCGAGAAATTAGAAGTTGTATTGAGTGCGCTTGACCACAAAGCATATCAGGACGTGAACTGGACTTTTAAAGTCCGAAAACTGTTCCTCGACCATTTAACGCTGGAAAGCTTGAGCGATACTGTCAAACAGTTTGACCACATTGACGCAACTCTTGATCGCGACCTCATGGACATTGTATCAGAGTTGGCAAGTTCGCAAGATTTGCTGGGTCTACTGAAAGAAACAGCCTATGACGATGTGGTGGTGTTCATTGATGCGGTAGAAGAACATTCCGACCAAACAGTCTCTGAGTCAGAAGTTTCAGATTTTATAGAGGTTCATCGATTCATCAGTCCGCTTATTCAACTTCGGCCAGATAATCCAGAGGAATTCCTAGACCAACTTTGTTATCGGTTTGAAAAGCTAGAGAAACTGAAGGGAGGCCTAGGAATGGCAGCAAAGATAAAGGCATGTAGCTGCAGTGTGCATAGTATGAGAAACCTTTATAATAATCTTGCAAACAGAGGAGAAATGACGAAAGAGATTATTGGCAATGCATTGTTAAAGGGTGTTTATTACATCGAAGCAGACACATCCACACAGACATCTGGTGATTCCAACTGGCATTTCAAGTTGACTTATGAAGTTGGAGATGATTCTATAAGAGCATACAACATGGCTGAACTGCAAGATTTCAGAAGTCGCGCTTTGCTGATTATGAACTCAGAAACCAAACAGCAAAGTTTGGCTGCGGCCGGAATCGCCCGAGAGTCTAGTAATGTTGACTTTCAGGAGTTTGTCAAGCAAGTAGATCTTCTTTCAGAGATTACACGTACTGGAGAAGAATTGAAATCTTCTGGACACCCAAAATATAGTTCATACTTTGCAAAATTGGAAGGTACAAGTGGAATTGACTCACTTTTAAAGCGTCTCGAGACCGAATTACACAACTGGGAACAACTATTAACGAAAGTGCGTGACAAACATTTTTATTTGAACTATTTCCACCCTGTTCAACTCCGGAGTCTTGAGAGATTCTTTAATGGCCATTCATCTGAGGAAAACAAGAAGACAGTGTATTCCTTATTTCGTTACATTAACCCCAATGTCAGCAGCGAGGACCTGCAGGATTTACGCCAGTACAAAATGAAACCAGGAGGGAAGGTCGAGGCAGAATTAGAGAATCTTGGAACTATTTTAGATGAAGTGTGCAGAGAATTAACACCTGCAGACGATGCTCAAGATACTTCCCTGTTAAGAGGATCCCCAGTAAAACAACGGCAGGTGTACGTAGCTGTGCTTGACGAAAATAGTACACAGACCGTCCCTGTTGTTATGAAGCTCTTTCACAGCAGTACTGGAAATTTTCCTCAACCAAACCAGATTCTCTTTTGTCAAGTTGAAACAACGTGGGATGAGATAAACCTCCTCCTTCGACGCTGTTTTATGTCCCATATTCATGGAAAGCACAACAGGCTCCACTGTCTTGCAAATGTTGACAGCCTCCCATACGACCTTCAGTTTCAACTCGTTGATGCTATCAAGAACTACCATGAAGTCAGCGAAGCTCCGTACCTCTTGAGTTTGATCTGCCGTGGTGGGGAGCATCATCCAATTGCGAACGAGTTCCCTAACTCTGGGGGTCGTCTTCCAGGCATGACGGATGCAGAGCTAAGACGTCATTTCAGAAGTCTTTGTCCAAACGTCACCATGGTAACATCCGATTTGCCAGGTCTTGGCAAGACTGAAGTGATCTATGAGAAAGCGGCTCGAGAAGAAAAGGCCGTCGTGACCCTCTCTATCAGTGGGCCATTGTCTAGGCGCCAACTGGTACAGAGACTTATCAACCTCGACCTGAAGGACTATCACTGCCTCCATATAGACATCTCGGATGTGAACGATCCTTTGCTGCTAGACACATTCTTGTTTGAGCTAATCGTGGTGGGAATGGTGGCATCAGAAACACAGCTTTTTCATGTCCCAACAAGGTTCATTTTTATTGAGGTAGCAAACACTTTGCAGCACTGGTTGAGGGATTCATTGACAGTCAGCAAATGTTTCGAAAGAATTCACGCAAAATGGGACGGCTACGACGGGGTTGTTAGCAGTACTGAACGAGCAAGTCAGATGCAAATTGTTTGTCACTATTTGGATGCTTACGAGATGAAAACCCTGGAGAGTAAAGCGCTAAGTATACAAGAATTAAGTGAGCTCCAATCTTTACCAGAAACGCGATGCAGACAGCTTTTGGAGAAGCACTTTAACTCAACAACGGACTTGTCTTTTAACATCCTTGACAGTTTCATTGGTGTGCTGGCAGACCAATTACGAAAATTTTCATCCAGCCCTTTTTTTAGGCCAAAACACCTGAAAGACATGATTGGCGGATCTCACGACACACGAACACGTCTTTTTGAAGCCCTTCTTGATGTATCACGAGAGTTTGCAAGTCGTTCTGTAGATGCTTGTAAGGCTGTGCAAGCGAAGGCAATGGAAGACAGGTCCGAAACTGAGCTTCACACCAGAAATCTGACGAAACAAAGTGGAAACGCTGGGGACATGGTCGATAGAGTTGCAGGGATGGTTCAGTGGGCAGAGAGTAATCATCTTGTTGTTATGTTTCACACGCTTGATGCTTCTGTAACTGCGCTGTTTAGGGAATTGGACAAGGTGCCAAAAAAGGTAAGTCTATTTTTATTTCAATTTATTTGGAATACATTTGCTTTTACAATGCTGTTTTTAGAAAAAACCTCACTACAAATTCAGTACATACCTTAATTTTGGTTGAACAGCATCATGTGTAATGCTAGCTGAAAAAGCTAAATCTTTTTACGGTTCTAGTCTCCCGTCGGAGCCGGTGCTTATCCCCGGTTTCTGTAGTGTTAAGCAGATGAGAGTCATTGACTCCCCCTGGACGGGACACTAATCCATCGCAGGTTAGCTCCCAGCAGTAGTCATTTTACCGACCTCGGGAGGATGAAAAGCTGAGTCCACTTTGGCGGAAAAGGCCACAGAAATGTTCAACACTCGACTGAGCCTGGGGGTTGAACCCGGGACCTTGCTGTTAGAAAGCAGAGATCTTGCCACTGCGCCAACCGCACTATAAATTCAGTACTTACCTTAAGTTTGGTTGAACAGCATAATGTGTGTACACTTAAATCTTGTACAAGGTCGACACTTGAAACAGTGCAGTGCCTCTTAGTTCAACCCAATTGTGACACATCGAAATCTGATAGCACGTGATAAGACAGACCGGTGGACGCTTGCAAATTTATGTCCTGTCCCAGTAGAAGCAGTCTGTTCTCATAATACAACTCATAGCAACTTCAAACTTTGTATTGCGTGAAAGTGGAGCAGAAGCCACGTGTTTCACTGTTACGTTATAAATAAATGCGTTTGAGTTGCCTCAAGGTGATATTTTTTTAGTTTCTGATTTTTTTTTAATTTCATTTAAAAAACCTTAATCCGGTTATGCTGTGCAGAATATAATAAAAGTTAGAAAACAAAACCAAAGATACCAGGTGTGAAACCTGACCAAGTGCAGTGTCGTCTAGTAGGGACTCGATAATCAGGATTTGGTACACAATGCCTCACTGAACTTGATTGTAACACATAATACGACATAGTGTATTAATACGATTTTATTTAATTTCTATATGCAAATATTGATAAAAAAGCAATGTTTCTTTTTTATTGGAAAATTCAATATGATCATCTACAGAAGTACATACAAATACAGCTTTAAATTTTTTCTTTATATATTTTACATAATAAATTTTTTTAACATAAAAAAAACTAACGTTTATAGCTATAAACTCATTTGATAAGGATGGCAAGATGTCATCGAAACGTAATTTTTCTGCATTAGTTTTTTTAGTTGATATCAATTCTAAAGTTAATCTTGTAAATTTAGTTAGTAATAGAAAACATTTTTAGGTTTTATAGAAACACGAGTGGAAGTTTGGGAGAACGAGAAATAATCAATAGGAACACTTTCCAAGTTGTTTCGAGTTCTC
>JAOBRF010270532.1:0-11783 GCA_027575005.1 Sphenopus marsupialis | reverse complement strand
GCAACAGAAGGCATATTAACACCACCAACGAAGTCTTTGCTAAGACAGATACAGAAGATGTTGAAACTGAATCGAAAACAGAACCGCCGTCAGACGATTCTGCGAGGACAACCTCAACACCTCGTCATGCAGCGCCACCAGATAATGTTGTGATGACCAGATCAGGAAGAATCAGCAAGCCCCCACAGAGACTTATTAATATGTAACCACTTTGAACACTTTAGAGAAGGGGGGATGTTATGATATATATTAATTGAAATTTTATTCTTAAATATAAGCAAACGTTCTGTTTATCTTTTAGATTTAAACTTAATTTTAACTTGAATTTTGAGAAAAATTAAAAAGGCATTGCCTCAGCTGTACTCTGAAGGTTTAGTTGTTGTTATTAGATTGGATTTTTTTTTTGATTTTCCAGCTTCTGTTTTTTAAGTAAGAGGAAACTCCTCGAGGCCCCGATGGAAGTAGCTGAAGGATCAGCAACCCTAATTTGATGTGTTTCAATTCAAAGAAGCAATTTATATCGCTATTTTAAAACCAGGTTTGAACAAACAAATCAAATCTTGTGAACTGCGCCTTTTCCCAAGAAGAATAACTTGATGGCTTTTGTCAAAACTTGGGATTAATTGTAATTCTTTATAATTTATCCGCTTTTTGAACCTGATGTTGGCTAAGTCGACCAAAAACAAACAGTTTTACTTTTACTTTTTGATCCGCTTTTCAGTTTTAACCTTTCAAACGTATTGTGGACACCCCATCAAGAAGAGTCGGGTTAAAACCAAAAACAAGCAGAGTGAAATAATTTATACTGGAGTTTCTGGCTTTTTTTATAAATGAAGTACAGTTTTAACCTTTCAAACGTATTGTGGACACCCCATCAAGCAGAGTCGGGATAAAACCAAAAACAAGCAGAGTGAAATAATTTATACTGGAGTTTCTGGCTTTTTTTTATAGATGAAGTAAATGTTAAAAACCAACGACGTAAATGTGTGGACGGTTTGAGACTGACGATCATGTTTCGGCATCCGTATAAATTCCTCGGGAACAAAAGAAAGAGTGTCGGGGGAGGGTTAACAAATTTCAGAAATAAGAATAAAAAACACTATCGATCAGCAATAAAACAGATAGCAAACATTTTTTTAATCAAAACTTTATTTTTTCCTCCGATTTAAAAATAATTACTAATATATATGACTATAAGCTTAATTTTCTTAAAAACTCTTAACTGAGCGTTTAAACACGCTACCATAAAAAAGTATAGTTTATTTTTAGACTTTGTAGTTTTGTAAAAGGGGTAGTTTATTCTTAGATTTTCCGTATCATGCACGATTTTACCATAGTGTTCCTTTTTAAAATGTCTTTGTAAACAACTTAGTTTGCTGGAAAAGTAATTTGCAGTCTTCAGTGCTTGAATGGCGTCTAGTCTGGTTTGTTATAATATCCTTTATGGGATCCATTACATACTAAATATTTTTTTTGCACAAACATTGATTATTCTTTTAAAATGAAATTAAGAAAGGCTGACAAACAGCGACGGTAAAAATTTTCGACCGGGCACTACTAGTCTTCATCAGTTGTAAGATTGATTATTCCGATCTATTATTATCTATTATTCTTGATTTATTACTGATTATTCGGATCTTGGGGTAAAATCACAAAGTTAACTTGTCGATCTTTTTCAAATTGTTTGTTTAAAAAAATGCATGGAGCTTTGCGAAAAACAACTGTTTTGCCTGTAATAATATTATGCAAATACAAAATGAAAAGATAATTAATTTATAGGTTTGTTGCCGAAAGGGTTTGTCTGGCTCACATTTCATCTATTGATGCATAGAATAAATGGTTACTCTAAAAAATTAGATAGCAATGTTTACAACATTTCTAACATTTTGCATTAATAGAAAAGTGCATGGAGAAATAGTTGGCATAAAAACAATCCTCGTGTCAAGCTTTACAGTTTTTCAGGCAAAAACTGGTGCAACTGTTTTTTGTGAGATATGAAAGAAAGAAAAAAATTATGAAATAAACAAGTTTATGAATTTTCTTAACAATACTTGGACAAAGACAAATGTACCCCCAAAAGACACAAAATTTACCTGCAAAACTCTCTGAAATCTTTGATTAATTTTTAATCATTGATTAAAATCTTTGACTCAAAAGTTATTAAAACAATTCTGCTTTCGTCTTGTGCATTTTTTTTTCAAAAACTCTGACAAATCGAACCTAAAACCGCAAACTTTCAAGATCTTTGGACAACTTTGCTTAAGTCCTCGTGCAACAAAAATCTGGTGCATTGCACCTTCGGGATTTTTAAGAAATTCGCGCGGTATAGAGTTTAGTGCCCTTCCCAATAATTTTAACCTTTATGAGTATCGGCTTGCATAGTGCAAAAAAAAACTCTTTCTTGAACTTTTATCATTTCAAATAACTTACAGAAATTTGTAATGCCTGGTAAAAACAGGTACATTTGTATACTTGTCCTTTTGTCCACGAATGATAAAAACTGTTAGCTGATCAAACCTTTTCGTCAAGTTCACAGTGACAATAAACAATTCTTAGATATTGGCTAGGATTAAGCCCCTTCATGATGAGCTCAGGCACCATCAAATGGCCGAAGTTGCAAGAAAAATGCTTATGTTTTGTATATCGATGTGTGAAATTGCCCCTCTGAAAATTAATTGAATTACATAGCGAACACTCATCACCTGAACATCTTTTATGTGACATCGATATGGCATTCCAAGGCTCCGGTTTTTCTACGGGAGAAATGACGGTTATAAAATACCTTCGATCTCCTTAAAATGCGATGTGACTACTATAAAAATATTCACGAATTATTATTACGTTTTGCAGTATAGTTTAGTTACGCACACTACTGTTTGACTCGCCTTGTAATCTACAGTTAGTTGGGTTAAATCTATAGAATAATAGGTAACCACGCGTGGAAGGTTATGTTAGCGAAATATGGTCTTTTTAATTTGTTCTTTTTTTGTTCGGAGGCTTGACTGTCGAATTCACGTTAACGGTGCTGCAAATAAAGAAAGATTTGTTAGTTTCATTAGTCATTTTATTTATTATTATTTCCCAATACGGCCACACCCCTTGGAAATTTAATTTCCCCAGTAAATTGTTGTTTAACATTTGAACATTCTCACGCCTCACTAATTCGTTTAGATCCACTAAAGTTGTAACTCGAAAAAAGAAAACTAAACGTTATATCAAAATTTTAAAAA
The DNA here is from genome assembly GCA_027575005.1 of Sphenopus marsupialis. Lineage (NCBI taxonomy): Eukaryota > Metazoa > Cnidaria > Anthozoa > Zoantharia > Sphenopidae > Sphenopus > Sphenopus marsupialis. The sequence continues at coordinate 8,553 of JAOBRF010270532.1, read as the reverse complement.
ATGCCTCTGCAAGATAGTTTCTGTAGAGCAATTGGGACTTTTTTTAACATTAAAAGACAGACAAACTGGATTGAAAAGCAGCGTATATGGGCAGGGAGAGAGATTTAGGTTCGGTTCAAACGTCAAAATTTAAATCTACAAAACAACAAAGCACAGGAACAATAGAATTTGTTCATTAACATTAGACTTGGCACATGTAAAGTGCGATATCTGAACAAGGCAGTAGTTTGAAGCCCTGTCCACACAAAGACGATTACTGTTCACACGAAGACGTTTGCTGTCCACACAAAGACAATTGCTGTCCACACGAAGACGCTCGTGTCCACACGAAGACGCTTGCTGTCCACACTAGGACGCTTGCTGTCCAAACAAAGACGATTACTGTTCACACGAAGACGTTTGCTGTTCACACAAAGACAATTGCTGTCCACACGAAGACGCTCGTGTCCACACGAAGACGCTTGCTGTCCACACGAAGACGCTTGCTTTCCACACGAAGACGCTTGCTTTCCACACGAAGACGCTTGCTTTCCACACGAAGACGCTTGCTGTCGACACAAAGACGATTGCTGTCCACACGAAGACGCTTGCTGTCGACACAAAGACGATTGCTGTCCACACGAAGACGCTTGCTGTCCACACGAAGACGCTTGCTGTCCACACTAGGACGCTTGCTGTCCAAACAAAGACGCTTACTGTTCAAACGAAGATGCTTACTGTTCCAACGAAGACGCTCGTGTCCACACGAAGACGCTTGCTGTCCACACGAAGACGCTTGCTTTCCACACGAAGACGCTTGCTTTCCACACGAAGACGCTTGCTTTCCACACGAAGACGCTTGCTGTCGACACAAAGACGATTGCTGTCCACACGAAGACGCTTGCTGTCGACACAAAGACGATTGCTGTCCACACGAAGACGCTTGCTGTCCACACGAAGACGCTTGCTGTCCACACGAAGACGCTTACTGTTCAAACGAAGACGCTTACTGTTCAAACGAAGACGCTTACTGTTCCAACGAAGATGCTTGCTGTCCACACGAAGACGCTTGCTTTTCACACGAAGACGCTTGCTTTCCACACGAAGACGCTTGCTTTCCACACGGAGACACTTGCTGTCCAAACGAGGACGCTTGCTGTCCACACGAAGACGATTACTGTCCAGGCGAAGACGCTTACTGTTTCAACGAAGATGCTTGCTGTCCACACGAAGACGCTTGCTTTCCACACGAAGACGCGCTTGCTGTCCACACGAGGACGTTTGCTGTCCATGCGAAGACGCTTTCTCATGTAAAATCTTAAATTTCTCTTTGTCTACATGTCCCATAATAGGCAAAGTTACAAGATTCCCCCAAAATTGTCTAAAATTTTATTTGGGTAGTCTCGCTAAAAGTTCTATAAATCTTCATTTTCTTTCTAACTTCACAAATCTCTCCAATAACTCTCAAAAAAATCTCATGTTGTTGTTGTTGAGGAACTTCACGCCTATCCTACCCTCAAAAAACATCCAGCTTATGTAAACGTTTACTTATCGTTTTCGTGGAGACAATGGTAAACGTTTGTTTTTGTAAAGGTGTGTTTATGTGACTCGTTCCCATGTCCTTTTTATCGTCACTGCCAAGGCTAACTGGTGCCAAGGATTCAAAAGGCTGTTTGAATTTTTTTCGTGTGGAGAGGAAAACCGATATGTATTCATTCTGTTAAACACTGTGCTGTCTTTTTTATGATATTTCTTTAATAGCTGTCTAAACTTTTGTTTATTTGCGAGAAATATTGAACAAAGTGGCAGAAGATTTAAAAAAGAATCGTCTAACCGTCACGACACCAAACAGAACAACATGCAGGGATTGAATGGTAGACGTTATTTGATCTATACCTTTTTATAGAAACCTGGCAAGGAGTTCCCTACCAAAATTGAGTTATATACAAACCTTGCTTTTGTTGTTGTTTTTTCTCTAAAATCTACGCTAGAGAAACTGAGATGATATGGCAACAGTGCCTAAAATTTCCAGAAACTCTGTTCATAACAGAAAATGACCGCGAGTTAACGAGATGCAAACCCGGATAGTTACTGTTAACCTACTGCAAACTACATTTTTAATTTAAAAAAAACAACAAGCCGTGACCTTGGCATTTGTTCAAGTTACTCACATATGCACGATATGTTATGAAGAAGCCTCTCTTATTGTTGGTTCCGTCTGAACGAAACACGATGATTGCCTCATTTCCATAAATATCGACGGTTATCGGTTTCACGAGCTGACTGCAATGCCGGCTTCCGACCTGGTTGTGCAATGCATCCAGAAACATGATGTAGTCGTACCTGATAAAACAGAGATCACCGGGTTTGAGTATATCATCGCTATATCGACAATACTGTATATTGTATAGTGCATACTGCAACTGATAAAAGAACGAGAAAAAACTATAAACACTTAAAGAGTTTGACAGAATTTCGAGTCTCTCAAGATCTTAGATCAAACTACCGATCACGAGTTCCAACAAAACTGAAACAGGCGATTCATATCCTTTGATAAAAACCGTCTTTCTCATGAAAATTTTAAGCAAAACTGCAAAAGCGATGATTTTCTGAAAAGCAGAAGTCTAAAAAACCTGAAATTAAACGGTTTGGATTTAGCTTGGAATCCGAATTCTATAGGGGATAAATCTGGAGGAATGGAATCCGGAATTCAGGAGGTCGGAATCCTGAACCAAGAAATCATTAAGAGTTCTTACATGCAGTTTCTGTCGTCCTCTAGGTAAACTTTTCTCAGTGTAATAGTGATAACATAAAAGTGTGCCGGTAATCTTATAATCCAGCGGCATCTCGCATTTGCAGGGTAAGTCCTCGGATAGTTAGGTGACGAAATTAGACCTCGGGTCCACGTTAACGTACCACCACAACCTAGGAAAGGAAAACAGTGAATGACAGTAAACAAAGAATTTTATATACGATAGCTTTCACCACAAGGAAAAGGGAGTACCTCAAAAGAAAAGGAGAGCAAAGTCGCCTATCCCAAAATCAAGGAAGAACTATTGAAAAGTATGTTTGGACCTCCATGCATACGAGATATTACGGAAACAGGATGATTATGTTGACATCAAAGAAATCTTATTAAAATTCTATAATAGTAAAATGTATTCTTATTTTATTAATACTATTTAGTATTACTTCTGCAGTATCTTTTTCTCTCCTATCTAAAATCATTTATTTATCTTTGAGGTCCTCCATTAAAACGTATATGGCGGATGTGCGCTTTTTTTCAAATTTTCAAAACAACGATGACATTACCAAGTTAAGCCAACAAAGTTAGCAGTGACGTTAACGTGTGAAGGGCGTGCAGCCGAAACTTCCAAACCCGCTATCGGCTACAGAAACACCAAAGAGAGACTGGACACAAACTCCGAAGGGGATGGCCAGCAAATTCTTCAAGCCAAGAGTTATTGTCCTGGAATTGTGTGCGATACTTGTAACATTTGCAGCATTTTATGGAACTGCTCTTAATCGGGATGGTAACGGGGCGCCTGAATTGTAAATATTATGTGCTAGTGCAGCTTAACGTTGCTGTTTATCAGAATAAAAAAAATACGATGTGAATATGAAGATGTTGTGTGATTGAAGTCACATATATATTCAGTCACATATATCCTTCAATATATCTTGTAAAAACGTTTGTATCTATTCCCCTCGTTGCCAATACCAAATCTTGCATGATAGCACGGGAAGATTTTGCTCGACTTACATCCATTTGAAAACATACAGGAAAATTGTCATTTTATTGCGTTCTCTTTTTTTGAGGGGGAGGGGTTTGGAAAAAGTGTACGTTTTGTACGCTCATGAAAATGATGAGAAAAATGGACAAGCCCTTATTAAATCCAGTAAAACTTATTTCTAACTATTTAAAAATAAACTATTCAAATCACTTTTTTTCACTACCTGCCTAGATTAGCGCTTTCTTCTTACGGGTAGTGTAATACTCTGTATAGAAAAGGGTATGAAACAAAATTACTTGTTGTTGTTAGGGGATGGCGGAATCCCAAATCTGTTAGAACGACGCAAAGTTTACATCACTGTTAAATCTCTCCTGTGCGCATACGAGAAAAAGCTTTTTTATATAGTTATTATGCTATTATAATAGACGGTTAGAGTTTTATATTTCTTCAAAACGTTTACTATTTAGCCCTGAAACGGTCAAGCCTTTGGGCCAAACATATGTGGTTGGGAGGGGGTTCATTGAACCCTCCCACCCCCCATGATTTTCAATCGTCTGTTTGGTTTCTAACTTGGCGTGATTGTTAATTAGCTTATACCCTTTCAATTAGTATTGGTCGCTTGTTTTTAAGACTTTCGGCGATTTTAATATATCTGCCCAACCTGCTTTAAAAAACAGAAAATTATAACAAATAAAAAGTTTTTGTTGTACGTGCTTTGTTTAATTGAATTAATATTTTAATGAAAAGCTACCTTAATTAGGGGACGATATATTAATGTATATATGCACCGTCAAACGTGGTAACACTTTCATTTTTACTAAATCAACAACATATGTCATAACAAATGCTTCCTGTAGCTGTGTTCTTGTCAAATATAATAATTGGAACTATTTCTTAACATTGTTGCTAAGGCAAACTTTAGTTATGACATAAGCTGGTGAGCAGTTGTGATGATACCTACAAACATGTTGTATAAGCCTATTTATGTCAATGTAAGCCTATTTATGCCAATGTAAGCCTATTTATGCCAATATAAACAGTTTGTTTTGCAAAACTATCCATTAAAATGATAATATGTATTTAATATTGCATAAAACACAAGTTACATATTTTTGTTAATATTCATGTCAGAAATCACTTCAAAAACGTGTTAACTAATAAGTAATAGCTACTAAAAAGGAATTGGGAGAATCTTAAAAACTCTTCAACCCTTTCCTCCTCAACCGTTTATAGGGTTAACTAAATCATTTAATTAGTTTCATAATAGTAATAATAATACTAATTAGCATAATCAATAATAATAGTAATAGTAATAATGATAACTAACATTTTCATTAATAACAATAAAAATTAATAATTGCTTTACTTCTAAAATTGCAAAATTTAAAGAACTACACTAAAATTACGCGGATGTGGCATTCAATATTTTTTTAAAATTCAATTCAATTCACTTTATTTTTAGTACCTTATTTACAATCATTTTTCTTACAGTTTACACAAGAACAGAAAATAAGGTACTCAAACAACTACAATAACCAGAGGTTAACCTAGGCAGTCGACTGAAAATAATTTACATAACTTTTTAATACAAAAGTGTTGAGATGAAAATTAAACATATTACTAATTACAATCAGAAACCAGTTACATAGAAATACTAGAAGTAATAAACAATTCTAATAAGTATTTGCGTATCTATTTACATATTGTTCGAAGAATAACTAAGAATATTTCACGAGAGAGAGAGAGAGAGAGAGAGAGAGAGAGAGAGAGAGAGAGAGAGAGAGAGAGAGAGAGAGAGAGAGAGAGAGAGACTGTGTAAACTGTCTATTAAACCAAATGACATTATTTGGATATTTATAAATTTGTATAGGACTCTAGCAATCTCTCTTTGAGGTTTTTTTTGAAACATGTCTTATATATTATAACTTCTTCAGCGTTTCATCAATCGAGTTCCAAACTTTGGCTCCGATATACCTTATGTTATGTTTTCCGTAGTTTGTCCGTACTTTTGGTAATGAAAAGGTTGTTTTTGACGCGAGCCTTGTGTTGTAGTTATGCCTTAGGTTAACCTTAGTAAAGAATGAATTAAAAATACTTGGTAGACGACCAGAATTATAATCATACCTGAAAATTGCATTAAGGAAATAAATAAGATCAGGAAATTTCAATATCTTTAATTTGATAAAAAGTGCATTTGTATGTTCTCGGTGTTGGGAAAAAGTTATGATTCCGATAGTTTTTTTTAATGATATGTAAAGGAGTAAACGCGGAATTGTACGCATTTCCCCATGCTGTAATGCTGTATGTAAAAAGGGGATAGAGTAATGAGTAGTAGAGGTTGATCAGAATATCCCTGCTAACAAAGTGTCTAAGTTTTGACTCGACTACTGTAGTTCCCTACTTTACGGTCTTCCTGATTGTCTAATTTCTAAACTTCAACGCGTTCAAAACGCCGCGGCAAGATTGGTACATAAAGCACCCAGATTCTGTCATATAAGCCCCATATTAGAAGATCTTCCCTGGCTACCGATAAGGGATAAAATTAAATTCAAGGTAATCTTGATCACCTTTAAGGCAATCAAAGGAGCCGCACCGAACTATCTTCACGAACTTATCTCTTTCAAAGGAAATTCAAGTTACGGTCTTAGATCCAACGATTCATTCCTACTTGCTCAACCGAAACAAAGGACACTAACTACGCTTGGTGATAGAACCTTTGCTGTAGCAGCGCCAACGCTTTGGAAATGTCTTCCTATCGAACTTAGGAATCCAAACATATCTATATAGAATCATTATTTTATAGCCAACGTAAAGCATCACTGTTCCGAGAAGCCTACCGTTAGATCTAGTATATACGCTTATACATTACTATATATAGTTATTTTGAAGTCGTGTAGTTAACTTTATTATATACACTTTTATAAAGTTAAAGACTCACTTGTTTCGTGAAGCCTATCGTTAGATCTAGTATATACACTTATACATTATTATGTATAATTATTTTAAAGTCGTGTAGTTAACTTTATTATACACACTTTTATAAATTTTATTCATACTTTAATTTAATTAGCTTGTCTTCGAGAGACGAAATTACATTACTATTTCTATATCTTTTTTATGCATTAGTTATATTGTACACATATTCTAATTATTCTGTAACTTTCTAACGCGCATTTGAAAACCGTGTGGTTGACACCTGCGCGCTAGAAATCAATAAATCATTATTATTATTATTATTATTATTATTATTATTATTATCATTACCGTTACCATTACCATTACCCTAACCCCGACCCTAACCGCAACCACAACCAAAACCATAACTAGCATTACCACTACCGTTACTTTTACCATTACCACCACCGTTACCGTTGCTGTTACCAATACTAGTATTACTAAAATTCCATTGTTTAGTTTAGGTTTGAGCGAAATTAAGGCAACGAAAAATTGCTTTTGTCAGTTATACTGTTTTTGTTGTTTTAGCCACTTGTTTTGACATTTGTCATTGCTTCTTTGAGAATGGCTTAAAGACGAACCAAAACATAAAAACGTCAAATTAAGATCGTGTCGTTTTATCTTATAATTATATTAATTTAACATACTTATCGGAGTCCCTTTTTTGTTGTGTTTTTACTACTACAATTTGCACTCCAAATTTTACATTACATCGTTATGTTGCTTAAATTGTTTGGTAATTATTAATTTGCTTTGTTCGATAGCCAAATATCTTTTTAGAATAACTACAATTTGTACTCCAAATTTCTCCCGAATCCTTTCCCCCGACCAAAAAAAACCGGGACTAATTATTTTGGCACTGCTTTTCTACTTACAGCGCTAAACAAATCATTAATAATTAAGGACGGACTTGCTCAAAAATTTCACCAACGTATTAACTAGCTCAAAGATGTAATGTTTGCTAAGTTTTGCGCCAACGTATTTTCTATAAAAACTTCAAGTATAAAGTCATTTAATGTGTCAAAATACCTGTTAGTCTCCGCTTGCCGTTACAGAGTTCTTTGTCACAGCAAAACACTTCACACTTGAAGGAAGAGGCCAGGAACTGTTGGCAGACCGGATGGGTATTCCTTTGACACATTGCATGCGAAGAGCAGCCTTTTACGAACGTTTTCAGACGCAGTCCAGCTGAAAAAGATCGTAATCATCTTAACCATCATCATCATAATTAACAACATCATCGTCATCAAACTATAACCATTATCAACATCATCATTATGATCTATGTAACATTCAGGTCATCATAAATATTTTCACCGCCACAAATTATTAATTTATATACATTACAGGTGATATCAAACGACCAACCCAATTCTCAAAAAGGAGTCAGAACAATGAGGATGGTGATGACGATAAACTCTTTTATTTATTCAATAAAGAGGTTTTAGCTGTGGTTACACTAGGCTTTTTTCGCGTTGGAAAAAAAATTTTAGCCCTCATGAACTTGTTTAGAAGTGTAACGGATAATTCCCGACTGAAATTGCCCATGGCAATCTTCATGGATACAAAAAGAACAAAAGAATAACCTATCACAGTTCCCGAGCTAAAAAAAAATTGCATACAGGGAACCCGAGATTGACTAAACCAATCACATAAATGGAACTAATTTTGAACTTGATCATTATCTTTGTGACCTGCTTACTCTGACTGGCTTTAGTGCTAAACACAATCCAGTTTTAGCGTGATTTAAAACAAAATTTAATAGCTAGTTGATAACGGTTTAACAGAAGCAAAACAACACAAAGAAAATAATTTAGGTCTACCAGTGTTAATCAGTCTAAGGGCCTGTTTATATGGAGGCGAGCCAGCCCGGTAAGCGGGCTGG